>JAHPZR010035615.1:0-14433 GCA_019787425.1 Platygyra sinensis
TTGAAACATGTTTACTCGCAAAATTTAGCATAACTTGATCAATATGTTCTTTTCATTAAATACGACTAAAACGGCTGACTATCATCTCAACGAAAATGACCGAAGTGCAAATTGATAAGACCTTACCAATATCTCGATTCAGTTTAAAAGCAATGGGAACAAGCTATTTGTCAGCAGTAAATATGGCTCGCGGAGACCATTGTTAAAAACAGTAGTGTAAAAACTGTGCAAAAATAACAAGTTTTGGTAGATTCCACTGACAAAACACCTAGAGATATAAACAAATTCTCAACCTAGCGAATTATTCCATGAAAAACAATACAATTTAATAGGAACGCAGATATTATACTTAACAATACCAATTACAGAGACTACCAATATAATTGAGGTGCCTCTGTTTATGATGAGAAGATCTATTCGTTTTGTAAAAATGCTCAAACAACACTTACGTAGTGCAGTGACGCTCGCTTGCTTAATAGCGACGGCTCCGGTCATCTCAACGAAGTGAACCTCAACAATTTCGGATCATCGCTCACCCGACGAGTAATCAGTTAAAAGCTTGCTCCTGTGTTCGGACTTTCCGAGAGTTTAACAAGTGGGAGCAGTCTAGTCTTCCCAAATTTGACGCTACTTCGGGCAATCTTGCTGCAACCGGGTGAAAGCCGTAAATAAATGTAGGCTCTTTCAAATACAACTCAGCATTTGGCATTTTCATCCGCAAGCTTTGAGCTCCTTCTTTAACAATTTGTATTAAAAAAGTACAGGTTTTCATGAGCCGGCACAACGCGGCCGGATCCTCTGGACTAGCAGCCTTAACCTGATTTTACGTCAGGATTAAACAGGTTAAACTATAAAAACGCGAACTTTCAAGGCATCCTTCTCCTCGCAAAAGCAGCTCGAAAGTGAAGGCTTAATTAAAGTTCAGTTTGTGATTGACAGTTGTCGTCTCGTGAGCCAATCAAATTATTTGAACAGTTCTAACAGGGGTGCGATTGGCTGATTTTGGCGTGCTTTATCAGAGAACAGGATGATTAATTGTTTAACGTATGATCCTAGTAAAACTGCTGAGTCTTGAGGCTGTTTTCACGGCAGATTAAACCTAAACAGGAAGGGTTATCTTGATATTGGGGCAGGTGCCCAGAGCTTCTCATAAGAACAAACAGATAAGATATGGTATGGTATATTTTTTACGTAGTAATAACGACCATAGCGAAGGCTGCTTACAGTCAGAAAGTGACCAGAAATGGAGATCAGTTTCAATAAATATGAGCGATTCTTTGTAGGAAGACTGTAGAGACATACCCAACTCGATAATTATAATCACGTGTGAAAAGTGCTGTCTGAATCGCCATTTTTCCTTATAAAAAGTATTATTATTCATTCAAAATATTTCCCCGTTTCTGATTGGTTAAAACCACACGCATAATTCACCATAATTAGCTGCTGTTCACCAAATTTGGAAAGAATCTTCGTCATATTGAATCAATGACGTCAAAAGTGCAGCCCGCTGAAAATTATTGAACCGATGACGTCAAAAGTGCAGCCCGCTGTAGATTATTGAACCGTTGACCGAGAAAACCTGGGGACGAGATTGTGTTCTTCTTGGTGAGCAGAAAAACAAAGAGCGAAATGGCGAAACTCCTTTAGGAACGGGTAAATATTTTGAATGAATGATAAAGCAATTATTGAATTCGGCTTTCGTAGGATATGAAGAATTCTGCAGATCTCGGAGGGTGTTATCCACCTCGGCCTTCGGCCTCTGTGGATAACATCCTCCTTGATCTGCAGAATTCTTCATATCCTACTCAGTCTCATTCAATAATTGCTAAATATTTCCTACAACTGCGGTAACCTTTTACAAAATACAACAACAATTGCATGATGAAACCTTAACTTCACCCCAATATTTCTACTTTCCTGAAACTCGGGGTAATGCAAGAACATTAGTGTCGTGATACACTGACCTAAAAGAATCGTAATATTTAACATCTGTCACTTGACACAGGAAAATTTGTCCACTGGGTTTGTTGCAAAAAAAAGGTTATTTCCAGATAAAGGCTGTAAAAAGTTCTGAAAATAATAGTTAACTGCACTGCACAGAACCAAACAGAAACTTGCAAAATGCGCTTGTTTGAAAGTCAAATCTTGTTTTGTCAAAGAGCAGGAACTGCTGGCATCAATGCTATCAGTTGTGGCTGGTTTCCATAGCAACCACTTTGAGTAAAACCTAAAAAAAATTCTTTTCATTAGTGCAATCGCACACAATTGATCTTCTTCCGCCATATTTAAACAAAATTTCTGGTCCCCTTCAGCCTTTCGAAACCCGTTAATTTAGCAGTAGCAGAAGATTAAGGAATATCAGTCCTAAATCTGCTTGTAGTTGAACATTAAAGCATGAATGTTTTTGGAAACATTAAATGCTAGCATTTTTTGTTCTTGGAATTCTGCCTTCGAAACCTTTTCGAACATGACTTATGAAAGTGTACTGTGACGTTGCCAAAGTTGTGAGGTGCCAGCTACTTCAGTTGGATTATCGTTACACATGAGCATCGGTTTACATCTATGTCCAATTTAAAAATTCTCTGATGGAAGATGAAAACTGGCTTTGCTAAGATTTGGATGATCAGGAAAAAGCCCCTTGTCTTCCTCAAGAAATAAGCTTTGGAAGAAAACAAACCGTAACGAAACAAAAAGAAGAAAAGTATTGAAAGGAGCATATACAAAATCTTACCGGCCGAGCAAGTGACTTTTCTTATCAGAAATAGCCATAGGAAGAACTGCAGGTGGAACTGAGCGGAGCGGAGGAGAAAGAAATACATGCTCGCCAAAGATAAAGCACGATGTAAAGTGTGGCAAGGAGTGGAATATACACGTCATTCCTTGAAAAGCCTTGTCAAGCATTTTCCGTCATCTCAAGCCTCAAATGACATTATTATTTTTCTTTTTTCATTCATAAAAGTTTTTTTTAACACCAGCTTTCACCAATGAACGTTTCAGTCGACCCTTCACTCGTCAGTATTGTTGTCAGTTAATAGCACCACTTTAAACTACTTTGCAAAATTTAGGATTTTTGACCTAAAAATAAATTTGTAATTAATCAGCCTGAGCTTCAATTGAAAGGGATCTCGCCATTACTGAAGTATAGCGAACGTTGACAGGTGGTTGAAAGGGAAACATAACGACGAGCGTGCATAAGGCCTTTCAAAACAACCTGAGGTAATTCAATCGTATTGTGTGATCGTCCGGGTGAGTGTAGTTCTGAAAAGAACTGTTGTTGGTGACTGACGTTTTGTTAACCTGAGCGGAAGTCATCTTCAGAGTCAAGTGAATAGTGTTAGTCAGCTGTCGATGATGTACTGATAAGTCTGGTCCGTTGAAAGCGATTGGTCAGTTAAGCCATGATGGTATTGGCTGAAAGACTCTTGTTAAGTTTGCCATCAGTCATTGGTAGGTTTCGATCCGTCTTAGTCAAATTTTAGGTCCGTCTATTGTTAGTCAAAATTAAGTCGGTCTGTTAGAAGTCCTTTTGCCGTTTTCGTTTCCGCCATCGCGGATAAGTCGTTTTTAAGGTGCCGGTAGTTGTTGACATCTGTTAAGAGGCGTTTGTTCTAAGCTAGCTAGTGTACCAGCTTTCCAGAGTCGGTCGTTGAAAATAGTTTGTACTGTAGGTTAAGCATTGTGCAGAGTCCCAGTCAATGTTGTGGTTTGTCAGTTGATGATGCACAGCAATGCACAGCAAAGGGGAAGTGTGTAGCGTAGTCCAAACGAGAGCAAACGATAGCAACTCAACGGTTTTAATAAGACTCACATAAGCCCGCCATTACGAGCCGTAATAATCACAACAACATCCCGGATACATCTCATTCTACTGCGCAAGCCCGAAGGGCCTATGACATCATAACATCGTTACAAAGTGCATGACTTTTTTGACGAAAAAGGATAACAAAAGACTCTGAATAATAGGGAAATGAAACAGTCGACTGTTTTCAGTACCTCGGGTCATGGATAGTACACAATGAGATTGATCGTGACATAGACCACCTAGGTGTAATATGGATATCCCAGCAGAGTCATACATTTCTTCCAGTATGCTGTTCCTACTTCCAGAAATGTTGCAGGCAATGGGGTAGAACCGTCCAGATTCGACATCATATGCCCTAACAACTCCTGACCCAGTGTCACTCAAAATACTTCTTGAACTTACTCTTTTTACCTCAGTTTAACTTTCCATTTAAAGACAACCAACGCAGAGCAGTCTTAGATGAAAAATATTCCAAATTAAAGATGATTTTAAAATTTTTCAACGCAGATCCCAGATCCCAGTCAAACTGATGAGTCTTGACGCTCTTTTCACAACAGATGACACCTAACATGAAGGTTTATTCAGATCTTGAGGCAGGTGCTTTGAGCTTCTTATCAGAACAAACAATACCGAACATAACTAGCGCAAACAACAACGGCTTGAAAAATTGCTTGCGCGTACTATTCAAAAATTGCCAGTTCCTATATTTCAGCGTTAACAAGATGGGGAGAAGGCTGCACTCTATCAATTCCAAATAACATAACCCAGTTCTTCGAGTCGACTCATAAAGCGGGGGTAAACCTGAATAGGAGTGAAATTTGACGTATTATTAAAAGGGAATTGTTAGGATTAAAATGGATTGGAAACACTATCAGACAGTTGACCACCCCAAATGACAGCCCCAGGTTGGTAGGGGACTGTTTGGTAACCGTCTACTAATTCTTCACTACAAATTTCAATTTTCAAAGTAGTTTAAAGTGGTGCTATTAACTGACAACAATACTGACGAGTGAAGGGTCGACTGAAACGTTCATTGGTGAAAGCTGGTGTTAAAAAAAAACTTTTATGAATGAAAAAAGAAAAATAATAATGTCATTTGAGGCTTGAGATGACGGAAAATGCTTGACAAGGCTTTTCAAGGAATGACGTGTATATTCCACTCCTTGCCACACTTTACATCGTGCTTTATCTTTGGCGAGCATGTATTTCTTTCTCCTCCGCTCCGCTCAGTTCCACCTGCAGTTCTTCCTATGGCTATTTCTGATAAGAAAAGTCACTTGCTCGGCCGGTAAGATTTTGTATATGCTCCTTTCAATACTTTTCTTCTTTTTGTTTCGTTACGGTTTGTTTTCTTCCAAAGCTTATTTCTTGAGGAAGACAAGGGGCTTTTTCCTGATCATCCAAATCTTAGCAAAGCCAGTTTTCATCTTCCATCAGAGAATTTTTTTTAAATTGGACATAGATGTAACCGATGCTCATGTGTAACGATAATCCAACTGAAGTAGCTGGCACCTCACAACTTTGGCAACGTCACAGTACACTTTCATAAGTCATGTTCGAAAAGGTTTCGAAGGCAAGAATTCCAAGAACAAAAAATGCTAGCATTTAATGTTTTCCAAAAACATTCATGCTTTAATGTTCAACTACAAGCAGATTTAGGACTGATATTCCTTAATCTTCTGCTACTGCTAAATTAACGGGTTTCGAAAGGCTGAAGGGGACCAGAAATTTTGTTTAAATATGGCGGAAGAAGATCAATTGTGTGCGATTGCACTAATGAAAGAATTTTTTTTAGGTTTTACTCAAAGTGGTTGCTATGGAAACCAGCCACAACTGATAGCATTGATGCCAGCAGTTCCTGCTCTTTGACAAAACAAGATTTGACTTTCAAACAAGCGCATTTTGCAAGTTTCTGTTTGGTTCTGTGCAGTGCAGTTAACTATTATTTTCAGAACTTTTTACAGCCTTTATCTGGAAATAACCTTTTTTTGCAACAAAACCCAGTGGACAAATTTTCCTGTGTCAAGTGACAGATGTTAAATATTACGATTCTTTTAGGTCAGTGTATCACGACACTAATGTTCTTGCATTACCCCGAGTTTCAGGAAAGTAGAAATATTGGGGTGAAGTTAAGGTTTCATCATGCAATTGTTGTTGTATTTTGTAAAAGGTTACCGCAGTTGTAGGAAATATTTAGCAATTATTGAATGAGGACTGAGTAGGATATGAAGAATTCTGCAGATCAAGGAGGATGTTATCCACAGAGGCCGAAGGCCGAGGTGGATAACACCCTCCGAGATCTGCAGAATTCTTCATATCCTACGAAAGCCGAATTCAATAATTGCTTTATCATTCATTCAAAATATTTACCCGTTCCTAAAGGAGTTTCGCCATTTCGCTCTTTGTTTTTCTGCTCACCAAGAAAGAACACAATCTCGTCCCCAGGTTTTCTCGGTCAACGGTTCAATAATCTACAGCGGGCTGCACTTTTGACGTCATCGGTTCAATTAATTTTCAGCGGGCTGCACTTTTGACGTCATTGATTCAATATGACGAAGATTCTTTCCAAATTTGGTGAACAGCAGCTAATTATGGTGAATTATGCGTGTGGTTTTAACCAATCAGAAACGGGGAAAATATTTTGAATGAATAATAATACTTTTTATAAGGAAAAATGGCGATTCAGACAGCACTTTTCACACGTGATTATAATTATCGAGTTGGGTATGTCTCTACAGTCTTCCTACAAAGAATCGCTCATATTTATTGAAACTGATCTCCATTTCTGGTCACTTTCTGACTGTAAGCAGCCTTCGCTATGGTCGTTATTACTACGTAAAAAAATATACCATACCATATCTTAATCTGTTTGTCTTATGAGAAGCTCTGGGCACCTGCCCCAATATCAAGATAACCCTTCGTTTAAAAGCAATGGGAACAAGCTATTTGTCAGCAGTAAATATGGCTCGCGGAGACCATTGTTAAAAAACAGTAGTGTAAAAAACTGTGCAAAATAACACAGTTTGGTAGATTCCACTGACAAAACACCTAGAGATATAAACAAATCTCAACCTAGCGAATTATTCCATGAAAAACAATACAATTTAATAGGAAACGCAGATATTATACTTACAATACCAATTACAGAGACTACCAATATAATTGAGGTGCCTCTGTTTATGATGAGAAGATCTATTCGTTTTGTAACAAATGCTCAAACAACACTTACGTAGTGCAGTGACGCTCGCTTTGCCTTAATAGCGACGGCTCCGGTCATCTCAACGAAGTGAACCTCAACAATTTCGGATCATCGCTCACCCGACGAGTAATCAGTTAAAAGCTTGCTCCTGTGTTCGGACCTTTCCGAGAGTTTAACAAGTGGGAGCAGTCTAGTCTTCCCAAATTTGACGCTACTTTCGGGCCAATCTTGCTGCAACCGGGGTGAAAGCCGTAAATAAAATGTAGGGCTCTTTTCAAATACAACTCAGCATTTGGCATTTTCATCCGCCAAGCTTTGAGCTCCTTCTTTAAAACAATTTGTATTAAAAAAGTACAGGTTTTCATGAGCCGGCACAACGCGGCCGGATCCTCTGGGACTAGCAGCCTTAAACCTGATTTTACGTCAGGATTAAACAGGTTAAACTATAAAAAACGCGAACTTTCAAGGCATCCTTCTCCTCGCAAAAAGCAGCTCGAAAGTGAAGGCTTAATTAAAGTTCAGTTTGTGATTGACAGTTGTCGTCTCGTTGAGCCAATCAAATTATTTGAACAGTTCTAACAGGGGTGCGATTGGCTGATTTTGGCGTGCTTATCAGAGAACAGGATGATTATTGTTTAACGTATGATCCTAGTAAAACTGCTGAGTCTTGAGGCTGTTTTCACGGCAGATTAAACCTAAACAGGAAGGGTTATCTTGATATTGGGGCAGGTGCCCAGAGCTTCTCATAAGAACAAAACAGATAAGATATGGTATGGTATATTTTTTACGTAGTAATAACGACCATAGCGAAGGCTGCTTACAGTCAGAAAGTGACCAGAAATGGAGATCAGTTTCAATAAATATGAGCGATTCTTGTAGGAAGACGTAGAGACATAACCCAACTCCGATAATTATATATCACGTGGTGAAAAGTGCTGTCTGAATCGCCATTTTTCCTTATAAAAAGTATTATTATTCATTCAAAATATTTCCCCCGTTTTCTGATTGGTTAAAAACCACACGCATAATTCACCATAATTAGCTGCTGTTCACCAAATTTGGAAAGAATCTTCGTCATATTGAATCAATGACGTCAAAAGTGCAGCCCGCTGAAAATTATTGAACCGATGACGTCAAAAGTGCAGCCCGCTGTAGATTATTGAACCGTTGACCGAGAAAACCTGGGGACGAGATTGTGTTCTTCTTGGTGAGCAGAAAAAACAAAGAGCGAAATGGCGAAACTCCTTTAGGAACGGGTAAATATTTTGAATGAATGATAAAGCAATTATTGAATTCGGCTTTCGTAGGATATGAAGAATTCTGCAGATCTCGGAGGGTGTTATCCACCTCGGCCTTCGGCCTCTGTGGATAACATCCTCCTTGATCTGCAGAATTCTTCATATCCTACTCAGTCTCATTCAATTAATTGCTAAATATTTCCTACAACTGCGGTAACCTTTTACAAAATACAACAACAATTGCATGATGAAACCTTAACTTCACCCCAATTATTTCTACTTTCCTGAAACTCGGGTAATGCAAGAACATTAGTGTCGTGATACACTGACCTAAAAGAATCGGTAATATTTAACATCTGTCACTTGGACAACAGGAAAATTTGTCCACTGGGTTTGTTTGCAAAAAAAGGTTATTTCCAGATAAAGGCTGTAAAAAGTTCTGAAAAATAATAGTTAACTGCACTGCACAGAACCAAACAGAAACTTGCAAAATGCGCTTGTTTGAAAGTCAAATCTTGTTTTGTCAAAGAGCAGGAACTGCTGGCATCAATGCTATCAGTTGTGGCTGGTTTCCATAGCAACCACTTGAGTAAAACCTAAAAAAAAATTCTTTTCATTAAGTGCAATCGCACACAATTGATCTTCTTCCGCCATATTTAAACAAAATTTCTGGTCCCCTTCAGCCTTTCGAAACCCGTTAATTTAGCAGTAGCAGAAGATTAAGGAATATCAGTCCTAAAATCTGCTTGTAGTTGAACATTAAAGCATGAATGTTTTGGAAAACATTAAATGCTAGCATTTTTTGTTCTTGGAATTCTGCCTTCGAAAACCTTTTCGAACAGACTTATGAAAGTGTACTGTGGACGTTTGCCAAAGTTGTGAGGTGCCAGCTACTTCAGTTGGATTATCGTTACACATGAGCATCGGTTTACATCTATGTCCAATTTAAAAAATTCTCTGATGGAAGATGAAAACTGGCTTTGCTAAGATTTGGATGATCAGGAAAAAGCCCCTTGTCTTCCTCAAGAAATAAGCTTTGGAAGAAAACAAACCGTAACGAAACAAAAGAAGAAAAGTATTGAAAGGAGCATATACAAAATCTTACCGGCCGAGCAAGTGACTTTTCTTATCAGAAATAGCCATAGGAAGAACTGCAGGTGGAACTGAGCGGAGCGGAGGAGAAAGGAAATACATGCTCGCCAAAGATTAAAGCACGATGTAAAGTGTGGCAAGGAGTGGAAATATACACGTCATTCCTTGAAAAGCCCTGTCAAGCATTTTCCGTCATCTCAAGCCTCAAATGACATTATTATTTTTCTTTTTTTCATTCATAAAAGTTTTTTTTTTAACACCAGCTTTCACCAATGAACGTTTTCAGTCGACCCTTCACTCGTCAGTATTGTTTGTCAGTTTAATAGCACCACTTTAAAACTACTTTTGAAAATTGAAATTTGTAGTGAAGAATTAGTAGACGGTTACCAAACAGTCCCCTACCAACCTGGGGCTGTCATTTGGGGTGGTCAACTGTCTGATAGTGTTTCCAATCCATTTTAATCCTAACAATTCCCTTTTAATAATACGTCAAATTTCACTCCTATTCAGGTTTACCCCCGCTTTATGAGTCGACTCGAAGAACTGGGTTATGTTATTTGGAATTGATAGAGTGCAGCCTTCTCCCCATCTTGTTAACGCTGAAATATAGGAACTGGCAATTTTTGAATAGTACGCGCAAGCAATTTTTCAAGCCGTTGTTGTTTGCGCTAGTTATGTTCGGTATTGTTTGTTCTGATAAGAAGCTCAAAGCACCTGCCTCAAGATCTGAATAAACCTTCATGTTAGGTGTCATCTGTTGTGAAAAGAGCGTCAAGACTCATCAGTTTGACTGGGATCTGGGATCTGCGTTGAAAAATTTTAAAATCATCTTTAATTTGGAATATTTTTCATCTAAGACTGCTCTGCGTTGGTTGTCTTTAAATGGAAAGTTAAACTGAGGTAAAAAGAGTAAGTTCAAGAAGTATTTTGAGTGACACTGGGTCAGGAGTTGTTAGGGCATATGATGTCGAATCTGGACGGTTCTACCCCATTGCCTGCAACATTTCTGGAAGTAGGAACAGCATACTGGAAGAAATGTATGACTCTGCTGGGATATCCATATTACACCTAGGTGGTCTATGTCACGATCAATCTCATTGTGTACTATCCATGACCCGAGGTACTGAAAACAGTCGACTGTTTCATTTCCCTATTATTCAGAGTCTTTTGTTATCCTTTTTCGTCAAAAAAGTCATGCACTTTGTAACGATGTTATGATGTCATAGGCCCTTCGGGCTTGCGCAGTAGAATGAGATGTATCCGGGATGTTGTTGTGATTATTACGGCTCGTAATGGCGGGCTTATGTGAGTCTTATTAAAACCGTTGAGTTGCTATCGTTTGCTCTCGTTTGGACTACGCTACACACTTCCCCTTTGCTGTGCATTGCTGTGCATCATCAACTGACAAACCACAACATTGACTGGGACTCTGCACAATGCTTAACCTACAGTACAAACTATTTTCAACGACCGACTCTGGAAAGCTGGTACACTAGCTAGCTTAGAACAAACGCCTCTTAACAGATGTCAACAACTACCGGCACCTTAAAAACGACTTATCCGCGATGGCGGAAACGAAAACGGCAAAAGGACTTCTAACAGACCGACTTAATTTTGACTAACAATAGACGGACCTAAAATTTGACTAAGACGGATCGAAACCTACCAATGACTGATGGCAAACTTAACAAGAGTCTTTCAGCCAATACCATCATGGCTTAACTGACCAATCGCTTTCAACGGACCAGACTTATCAGTACATCATCGACAGCTGACTAACACTATTCACTTGACTCTGAAGATGACTTCCGCTCAGGTTAACAAAACGTCAGTCACCAACAACAGTTCTTTTCAGAACTACACTCACCCGGACGATCACACAATACGATTGAATTACCTCAGGTTGTTTTGAAAGGCCTTATGCACGCTCGTCGTTATGTTTCCCTTTCAACCACCTGTCAACGTTCGCTATACTTCAGTAATGGCGAGATCCCTTTCAATTGAAGCTCAGGCTGATTAATTACAAATTTATTTTTAGGTCAAAAATCCTAAATTTTGCAAAGTAGTTTAAAGTGGTGCTATTAACTGACAACAATACTGACGAGTGAAGGGTCGACTGAAACGTTCATTGGTGAAAGCTGGTGTTAAAAAAAACTTTTATGAATGAAAAAAGAAAAATAATAATGTCATTTGAGGCTTGAGATGACGGAAAATGCTTGACAAGGCTTTTCAAGGAATGACGTGTATATTCCACTCCTTGCCACACTTTACATCGTGCTTTATCTTTGGCGAGCATGTATTTCTTTCTCCTCCGCTCCGCTCAGTTCCACCTGCAGTTCTTCCTATGGCTATTTCTGATAAGAAAAGTCACTTGCTCGGCCGGTAAGATTTTGTATATGCTCCTTTCAATACTTTTCTTCTTTTTGTTTCGTTACGGTTTGTTTTCTTCCAAAGCTTATTTCTTGAGGAAGACAAGGGGCTTTTTCCTGATCATCCAAATCTTAGCAAAGCCAGTTTTCATCTTCCATCAGAGAATTTTTAAATTGGACATAGATGTAAACCGATGCTCATGTGTAACGATAATCCAACTGAAGTAGCTGGCACCTCACAACTTTGGCAACGTCACAGTACACTTTCATAAGTCATGTTCGAAAAGGTTTCGAAGGCAGAATTCCAAGAACAAAAAATGCTAGCATTTAATGTTTCCAAAAACATTCATGCTTTAATGTTCAACTACAAGCAGATTTAGGACTGATATTCCTTAATCTTCTGCTACTGCTAAATTAACGGGTTTCGAAAGGCTGAAGGGGACCAGAAATTTTGTTTAAATATGGCGGAAGAAGATCAATTGTGTGCGATTGCACTAATGAAAAGAATTTTTTTTAGGTTTTACTCAAAGTGGTTGCTATGGAAACCAGCCACAACTGATAGCATTGATGCCAGCAGTTCCTGCTCTTTGACAAAACAAGATTTGACTTTCAAACAAGCGCATTTTGCAAGTTTCTGTTTGGTTCTGTGCAGTGCAGTTAACTATTATTTTCAGAACTTTTTACAGCCTTTATCTGGAAATAACCTTTTTTTTGCAACAAACCCAGTGGACAAATTTTCCTGTGTCAAGTGACAGATGTTAAATATTACGATTCTTTTAGGTCAGTGTATCACGACACTAATGTTCTTGCATTACCCCGAGTTTCAGGAAAGTAGAAATATTGGGGTGAAGTTAAGGTTTCATCATGCAATTGTTGTTGTATTTTGTAAAAGGTTACCGCAGTTGTAGGAAATATTTAGCAATTATTGAATGAGACTGAGTAGGATATGAAGAATTCTGCAGATCAAGGAGGATGTTATCCACAGAGGCCGAAGGCCGAGGTGGATAACACCCTCCGAGATCTGCAGAATTCTTCATATCCTACGAAAGCCGAATTCAATAATTGCTTTATCATTCATTCAAAATATTTACCCGTTCCTAAAGGAGTTTCGCCATTTCGCTCTTTGTTTTTCTGCTCACCAAGAAGAACACAATCTCGTCCCCAGGTTTTCTCGGTCAACGGTTCAATAATCTACAGCGGGCTGCACTTTTGACGTCATCGGTTCAATAATTTTCAGCGGGCTGCACTTTTGACGTCATTGATTCAATATGACGAAGATTCTTTCCAAATTTGGTGAACAGCAGCTAATTATGGTGAATTATGCGTGTGGTTTTAACCAATCAGAAACGGGGAAATATTTTGAATGAATAATAATACTTTTTATAAGGAAAAATGGCGATTCAGACAGCACTTTTCACACGTGATTATAATTATCGAGTTGGGTATGTCTCTACAGTCTTCCTACAAAGAATCGCTCATATTTATTGAAACTGATCTCCATTTCTGGTCACTTTCTGACTGTAAGCAGCCTTCGCTATGGTCGTTATTACTACGTAAAAAATATACCATACCATATCTTATCTGTTTGTTCTTATGAGAAGCTCTGGGCACCTGCCCCAATATCAAGATAACCCTTCCTGTTTAGGTTTAATCTGCCGTGAAAACAGCCTCAAGACTCAGCAGTTTTACTAGGATCATACGTTAAACAATTAATCATCCTGTTCTCTGATAAAGCACGCCAAAATCAGCCAATCGCACCCCTGTTAGAACTGTTCAAATAATTTGATTGGCTCACGAGACGACAACTGTCAATCACAAACTGAACTTTAATTAAGCCTTCACTTTCGAGCTGCTTTTGCGAGGAGAAGGATGCCTTGAAAGTTCGCGTTTTTATAGTTTAACCTGTTTAATCCTGACGTAAAATCAGGTTAAGGCTGCTAGTCCAGAGGATCCGGCCGCGTTGTGCCGGCTCATGAAAACCTGTACTTTTTTAATACAAATTGTTAAAGAAGGAGCTCAAAGCTTGCGGATGAAAATGCCAAATGCTGAGTTGTATTTGAAAGAGCCTACATTTATTTACGGCTTTCACCCGGTTGCAGCAAGATTGCCCGAAGTAGCGTCAAATTTGGGAAGACTAGACTGCTCCCACTTGTTAAACTCTCGGAAAGTCCGAACACAGGAGCAAGCTTTTAACTGATTACTCGTCGGGTGAGCGATGATCCGAAATTGTTGAGGTTCACTTCGTTGAGATGACCGGAGCCGTCGCTATTAAGCAAGCGAGCGTCACTGCACTACGTAAGTGTTGTTTGAGCATTTTTACAAAACGAATAGATCTTCTCATCATAAACAGAGGCACCTCAATTATATTGGTAGTCTCTGTAATTGGTATTGTTAAGTATAATATCTGCGTTCCTATTAAATTGTATTGTTTTTCATGGAATAATTCGCTAGGTTGAGAATTTGTTTATATCTCTAGGTGTTTTGTCAGTGGAATCTACCAAAACTTGTTATTTTTGCACAGTTTTTACACTACTGTTTTTAACAATGGTCTCCGCGAGCCATATTTACTGCTGACAAATAGCTTGTTCCCATTGCTTTTAAACTGAATCGAGATATTGGTAAGGTCTTATCAATTTGCACTTCGGTCATTTTCGTTGAGATGATAGTCAGCCGTTTTAGTCGTATTTAATGAAAAGAACATATTGATCAAGTTATGCTAAATTTTGCGAGTAA
>JAHPZR010035618.1:5000-20972 GCA_019787425.1 Platygyra sinensis
TACCAGCAATGTCCGGTCATTGAAGCTCACGGGTAATCCAGTTTAGTAAAATTCAACAAGTGGTCTATTATCAATGCTGCGTTCTGATTGGTTGAGCTACTAGTAGGCTATTTGTTATAGCCCACTAGTAGCGAAAAGCCAAACCAATGGCAGCTGAATAGCTTTAACTAGCGAAAGATTTTTTGTCTCGATTTTTTTTTGACCAACTAGTTAGATTTTACTAAAACAATTATTCCTCTCGCCCTCATGGGCTCTGAGTCAATAGCCCATTCGGCCTTCGGCCTCATGGGCTATTGACTCAGAGCCCATTCGGGCTCGAGGAATAATTGTTAAATATTCGCTTGGAGTAACAAGAGGTTAGAACTCAAAGCTCAAGGCGCTACGTCGAGAGGGCAAAAAAAACCTTTTACCAATCAATTGTGTAAACATATTTATCTCCGGATGCTAATGACTGTATTTTATTTATAGTTTATTCCTGTCATGGTTCATAGTCTTTCATTTGAAGCTTACAAATTGGTTTATTTTTCTTCTTTTTCTTTCTTTTTCCTGCACAACTCGCCTCGACCTGCTTACGCTATCTGCGAGTTGTACATGTTCTTTTAATAGTTAATTATTAATAAATTTTATGTGTTGTTGTTGTTGTTGTTAAAACGTTCAGTACAAGGCAGTGATTGAATCTCAAGATTTAATCAAGTTGAATAACAGTCCTTTCATGAGTCCAAATACCCCTGCAGGTCTCCTCCGAAAAGTCTGGTTTTTTGTAGGGTGTACTGGTGTAAAAGAGGTTTTGAAGGTCAGCGTTTCCTCCGTTGAGATAGCTTCCAGTTAGAGAAAGACGCAGATGGTATCGATTATGTCACGATGCCCCATGAAGAGCTGTCACAGAATCATCAAGGAGGCTTTACCGACAAATCGAGAGACGAGAGACAGACCCACTTGTACAGCACAGATCACGACGGCGATGCGTTTTCTTGCTTTCGCAAGTACCTGGACAAGCTCAACCCAAGGCCACAAACTTTCTTTTAAAAGCCCTGGGAAAAGTTCGAACAGTCCGATCAAGTGTACATGTGGTTCGAAAACAAGCCGTTTCGAGACAACCAGCTTTCGACAATTACGAAGCAGATTTCCATCTGGGCTGGCCTGTCGAAGAAGTACACCAGCATGACGAATCAAAACGAATAAGTTTAATTAATATCTGACTGGTGTACAATCTCTTTATCTTATTTGTTATCTTCGTTGCAACTGAGTCATAAAAACAATTTGCTCAATTTCAAATCTAAATATATAAGCAAACCCTGTTAAGTATCGGTTGAAGATAATGGGTGACATCTCACTTACTTCTAAGATATACTGACCTCGAGAGATAAGAAAATTAAATAAACGCGCCCGAAGGCAAAATAATAGTCTGGTAGTCAATGTAACTACAATATAACGGGTAGGAATGCTTTAAATGTGTATATCATGCATAAGGTAAAATAATAGTCTGGTAGCAAAATATTAGTCTGGTAGTCAATGTAACTATACTATTAATTAAACGGGTGGGAATGCTTTAAATGTGCATATATACATATCGCAGAAGACTGCTACCTCACGGAAGGGCATAAATTATAAGAGCGTCTGTTGTAGTGTCTTGAGGCTTGAGGAAAGTAATTGATATCGCGTTCTAATCCATCGTGAGACATCAAGAATTCCAAGAAAGGTGGGAAATTTTTAATTGTTGTTTTGTTTCTTATTGTTTTGTTATTTTCTAGCATTGAAACAGGTCTCATGATTTTAACTGTAAGAAAGGAACAACGCATTTTTTTCAAAGAAATAATCATAATCTTAAGAACTCGCTGTTTTAATGGGAGACGTAAGCAGTCATTCTGCGATACATGTGTTGGATAACCACTGGTCGGTTAACCTGCTTATGCCAAGTGGTGCCGTGAGTCTTCGGGTCTTCAGTGGCTTTAAGCCCTTGATAAGGGGTGGCGAATGGTCCTTTAAAAGCCATAGGTCTCGCTCATCTAACTTTCGTCCATGATAAAATACTCGATTTTCTGTTGCAAGGAATCAAGATGTAATTCAGCGAGATTGAACGTTAATTCAAAGTCTTTTTCTAGTTCTGGCATATGGTTGTGGATTTGCTTACATTCTAATAAGGGTAAACTTACGAAAAGGCTGTTTAAAAGACAACTTCATAAATTGTTCCTCATAGTGCATGGGATTGAGGATGATTATACTGATGTTAATTCCCTAGTCTTGAAGCAAAATACCCACAATTATTGTATCTCATAACTGTATTAATCATAACAATTACAATTTCCACAAATGTGATTGGTGCATGAACTACTGTATTTTGCTCTAATCTGTATATTTTGCTGTAATCGGACAGTGTAATCAGACAGTTGGCCATAATCGTACACCTGTCAACGGACAGTTACATGAAGCAATCATTTTAAGTCCTCTCCACTAAATACAATCACCAATTCAAGAGACTGGCTTACTCTTCAGTGACTGTTTTAAAAATAACTTAACAACCATTTTGCAAGCTATTATCCATATTTTTAATTATGAAATTTAAAACTGACATTTAAAGCTTTTCTTCAAATGAAAGTCTTACTCTAATGGGAAATTGTAATTGCTATGATTGATCACTCGTATGATTACAGACCGAATTGGACTCCAATCAGTCCTATAACCATTTTTTATTAGTATAAATTTACCGTAGTCTATTGTGAATCCGTGAATTTGATTGCCTATATTACCGTTTTCTATCTGCTGATAGAAAACAGTTACGAATCAGTGCACATCGCGCATCACGTTTGAACCTGATGTAACATAACAAAACAGTTCTTTTCTACGCGTTACTTGACATTTTTTTCTTTTTATGCAATGAGACTACAGTAAATTTATACTAAAACAATTAGACTACTCGCCCTCGTTGACTATCTGCCCATAGAAAACTCGGGCTCGTAGTCTAATTGTTAACTATAACTTCATCATTTGTCATACTTATCATTGGCTCGAACTCATATTGGTTAACTTAATTTTATTATTTTTTTGTGACTAAATGTGTTATTTATTACATAAAATCAGCACGGAAAAAATTGGAGGCTGCTTTTGTGAGAACTGGTTTATTACAATGCCCGCCTCGATTGGCTGCGCTATACGCGAGTATTGCAAGTTGTAATTTAAGGCGGGACGTACAAGAGGAGGGGGATGGATGCCACCTCTTCATAAGGTTACTCCAAGGGCTAAACTTTCAGTAGCTGTTCATTCATCCATAGGCGAAAATTTATATGTCGGATTGTGTGCCCATTATTTTTAAAGTTGTCATGGCAACCGCACAAATCAATTTTGTTGACATAATTATGCATTTTTTTTTATAGTTTTCGTCTTGAAATTCCAGGAACGCGCCAATTTGTTCATTTCATAAGTATTCTGCTTTGATTTTGTATTAATTTCGTTGTTTAATTCTTGACTTTTTAAGAAAATGCTAAAATTCTAGATCGCGGATCAAAGATGTTGGCTCAAATAATGTCGTTTGACATCCTATTACCTCACAACCAAGGTATAGTATCATTTTGTAGTAAAAACTCAAGGCTATCCAACCAATGTACAGCTTTTTAGACGTTGTGAGTATGAGCAGGAGCCCATCACTAAAAGCCTGCAACTACCCCATATTCCTGTCACGGCGTTTTCACAGACCGATCTATTTTTAGTTTGAATTTATCTCGAATTCAGATCCCCACAGGAACCTCAGTGACCAATTGCAGTCACAAGCACGGACTAATGTTGACATGTCAACATGATGTCGACATGTTCACGTGAGGCCGCATTGTTTATCCTACCGAAGCGTGCTCATGTAGACTGGAACTGGCCTATTTCGCGGGAAAAATATCTAAAAATAGACTGGTCTGTGAAAATGCCGTTGCATTGGCTTATTATGAGGGTTGCAGGCTTCTGGTAATGGGCTCCTGGTATGAGTTAGCTTGTACGTTCGAGGGTTAATATAAGTTTTAATTTGTAATTTGTACATCCTCAAAGTTTATTAGACACCGACGAATGTCTCGGAATCGCATATGAAACGCCAGTCTCGCCTTCTCGCAAAGCCTCGATTACATTAACCATTCATTACCCTAATATTCTAATAATATAACAACAGCTCATAATATAAAAAGCTGACTACCCAGGTAACATAGAACAAGATAGCGCACGAGATTAATATTCTGCACGACAGATAACAACAGCTCAGTAAAGAGCTGACTACCCAACTAAGATAGAACAAGCTAGTGCTCGAGGTAATATTCTGCAGGACAGATAACAAAAGCTCAATAAAGAGCTGACTACCCATGTAACATAGAACAAGCTAGTGCACGAGGTTAATATTCTGCTCGACAGATAACAACAGCTCAATAAAGAGTTGACTACCCATGTAACATAGAACAAGCTAGTGCACGGGGTTAATATTCTGCTCGACAGATAACAACAGCTCAATAAAGGGCTGACTAACCATGTAACATAGAACAAGCTAGTGCACGAGGTTAATATTCTGCACGACAGATAACAACAGCTCAATAAAGAGCTGACTACCCATGTAACATAGAACAAGCTAGTGCACGAGGTTAATATTCTGCTCGACAGTTAACAAAAGCTCAATAAGAGCTGACTACTCATGTAACACAGAACAAGCTAGTGCACGAGGTTATTATTCTGCTCGACAGTTAACGACAGCTCAATAAAGAGCTGAAAACCCAAGTAAGACAGAACAAGCTAGTGCACGAGGTTAATATTCTGCTCGACAGATAACAAAAGCTCAATAAAGAGCTGACTACCCATGTAACATAGAACAAGCTAGTGCACGAGGTTATTATTCTGCTCGACAGTTAACGACAGCTCAATAAAGAGCTGACAACCCAAGTACGGATAGAACAAGCTAGTGCACGAGGTTAATATTCTGCTCGACAGACAACAACAGCTCAATAAAGAGCTGACTACCCATGTAACATAGAACAAGCTAGTGCACGAGGTCAATATTCTGCTCGACAGAAAACAACAGCTCAATAAAGAGCTGACTACCCAAGTAAGATAGAACAGCTAGTGCACGAGGTTAATATTCTGCACGACAGATAACGACAGCTCAATAAAGAGCTGACTACCCAAGTAAGATAGAGCAAGTTAATGCACGAGGTAATATTCTACTCAACAGATAACAAAAGCTCAATAAAGAGCTGACTATCCAAGTAAAATTGAACAAGATAGTGCGCGAGGTTAATATTCTGCTCGACAGATAACGACAGCTCAATAAAGAGCTGACTACCCAAGTAAGATACAACAAGCTAGTGCACGAGGTTATTATTCTGCTCGACAGATAACGACAGCTCAATAAAGAGCTGACTACCTAAGTAAGAAAGAACAAGATAGTGCGCGAGGTTAATACTCTGCTCGACAGATAACGACCGCTCAATAAAGAGCTGATTACCCAAGTAAGATAGAACAAGATAATGCACGAGGTTAATATTCTGCTCGACAGATAACAACAGCTCAATAAAGAGCTGACAACCCAAGTAAAATAGAACAAGCTAGTGCACGAGGTTAATATTCTGCACGACAGACACAACAGCTCAAGGGCTGGTTACAGTGTTGCGCTATGATTAATATCGTTACCATTCAGAAAAATCAGATTAAGATGCTGCAATATGAAAGTTAATTAATATATAAACAACCTCGCTAAGATTTAGGTCTGAGGGCTCTTTTATTCTTACGTTATTCGGAAAATTAACCCTTATTTTCGTGCAATTTTCTACAGTGAATGTTATTTTTATTTCAACAAGCCTTGGAGCAAGGAAATTCAAAATGCCGGATGTAATTTTTTTCGAAATAAAGGTCCAAACAACGTGTGTTCTAATGTTCGCAAAGAAATGTATCAAAAATTTTAAACCCACGGTGCACAGCCATTGTACTGCTCATTAATTTTTTTTGTTCCGTGACGCGTTGCCGTTGCCATATATTTATTCAAAGAGGCTTATGATACAAATAACATTTATTACAATCTTTATGTTAATGAGTGATACGAGAGATATGAAAATCGAACGACCGCGCAGTAAAATCGACGGGTTGACGGCTTTACATATGTCAAAAGTACAGCTTTTCAATTTCTTACCTGCCAAAGTCATTATATACTTGTCAACCCGACAGGTCCGCATGTTTAATTTGCAGTGTAATGTTTTAAATCAACAAAGCCCTGACTTCAGATTATTATTGCGTGGATTAATAATCTTATAAAACGCACTGCGTTTGTGAAAACCAGTTTTTGTTATTGTAGAAATATTTTGAGTTGGTTAAAACGTCCACATAAGCATTTGCATAGTATGAAATTTAAAATGCAGGAGCGCCTAGCTTTGAAAAACTGAATTGACTATTCAAGGAGTTTAATTGAGGTAATTGCGAAAATGTGTACACGCCGCGTTTGTGGCAGGTAATTGAACAACGCTGTAGCTTTAATTATAAACAGAGTAAGACGCACACAGGCTCTCTATGTGATTAAGCTCGGCAGGGAAAGCCACTTATTAAGGTTACTAGTGGCTTTCAATGGACATTGTCAGTTAGCATATGGAAAAAAGGTTTCTATTCTTTGCTCGTTGCGTAGCCAAAACACTTATTTATAACAATGTTAAATTAATTAATAGAGGGAAATGGTTATGAAATTCATCAAAGTTCTTTGAACGTTGTGTTTTTGTTTCCTTTTTGGCCTTGAAAGTGCACAGATCACATAAGTTGTTCACATGCTTTTGACTGACTATACCTTAAAATCGAATTGAATGAATTGCGGAACGTGTTGTATCCTTATTAAACAATCGGGGATTTGTGTGTGGATTTTTCGAGGATAACTTCATCTGGTTTTATCTGGGGACTTGAAAGAACTAGATTTGCATAATGTGTTTGCATCGAAAGAACTCTGTTTCTTTGCGTCGGTTAAAGGGAGGTCAGTAAATCTTGGAATAATTTTCTGGAAACAAAGTTACTATGAGTTCCGGAGAGAGACGACCAAAGAGACGGATAACACGAGTAAAAACGAAGAATCGTACTATGAAAACAAGAAGGACAAACTCACAGCTAGCGACAAAGGCTCATGATACAACAACCTCACATCGAAAGCTTACCCTGGTGAGTTCCTGTTGGTCATCACTCGATCGTCGACCCCGAATCAACTCTCTTAGTCTCTTGTTTCTGAGTCGGTTTCCCTTTACATTTTTCTGGTTCGCTGACTCAGAACACCTTTCGTTATATATCAGTGTTTCTCTTACAGCAAATCAGTTTGACTCCAAAACATTATTCCCCCGCGAATTTCAATTGGTCATGGTTATTTTGTTATTGGGACTGCCTTTCGAGGTGACAAGGTTGTGTTCCATTGGTCAACGAGATGACCGCTTTGATAACGTCTTTGATGTGCTGTCATCCTGGGTGTCATAAGGTTGAAAAACTTTATCGGCCGAATACTTGGGCTTTCTTGCCTGGATTTCCTTACCTGAGGCAAATTAATAGGGTATGTAAATCTGTCAATGAATTTTTACGAAACTTGGCCTAAATCTCCTTCGATTATTATTGCGCCAAAGCGTTTGAAGCGTCTTTGGATATTTCTAAGACTCTGAAGCCGTCTCATGTGACGAACTTCGTCAAATAGCCCCTTCGCGACCGTTAATATTCATTTTCTCAGTGATCAATAGGAATATCGGAAAAAGCTCTCACCTTTTTGCTGTTCATCACCTACTGATTGACACTGTGTTTTGTTTGGTTGTACGTGCGAACAAAAGAGAGCAGGTAATTCAGTTTAGAAAACCTTATGGTTATGACTATGACTATGACTAAACTCGACAAGTTATTTGTTGTATGTTTTTTTTGCTTTTTGGCCTTGACGTGCACAAAACACAAAAGTTGTTTACTTCTGATTGAGGATAACGTTTTGGTTACGTGCAAATAGTGCTAAAACGCCGCTGAACAAACCATTGTACAGTATGACGGTAGTGTACCTTACAACATAAATACAGTTAAACCCCGCTATTTCGAAGTCTCAAGGGAAATGGGAAAAAGTTCGAAATAGCGGGGTTTCAAAATAACCGGGGAAGCGTAAATTCGTAACAATGAAACATTTTTTAATAAAATACAGTACAGTTTGATGAAAGTCACTGATTAAATAAAAATAGAGTAATTATATGTCGGATAACTTCAGCAGATGCTGTTGCATTGAGAAATCTTTGAGTGCTCTGTTGCTTTTGGTTTTTTCTAATACTTTTGTCGAATGACAACTGGCTTGTTTGCCCTCGAATCTCGGCTCTCTCAACAGCAAACAACTTGTAGCGTGAGAGATTGTTGATTGCTTGACGGACCTCACTCTTTGTTGGTCGCTTGGGAGTTTCTTCTTGTACTCTGTTGTTGACAAGTTCGAAATAACGGGGTTGATTTAAGGTGTAGGGAAAAAGCGATTACTTCGAAATAGCGCCGGGGACTTCGAATTAACCGAGTTCGAAATAGCGGGGTTCGACTGTACAGCCACCTTTGTTTGCTCCTATGATATTTTCCGGGCTTCATAATCACCATGAGAAAACATTGTCAGGTTTGCATTTAAGAACTTATTGAGCGCGCTAACCAATTTATTCTCAGTCTAAATTTTCTGGGGTTATACAAGAGCGTAAGTTCGCCCTGGGCAAACACAGTCGCAAGTAGACGCAAGTTGAAAACTTGGGTCATTACGAGCTTTACCCTCTAAAAAATTCTCTCCGGGAGATCTCTCGCACACGATCTCTCGCCTTAACATGAAACGGGACGCAATACGGTTTTATTTTTCACGTAGTTTTGTCATTGTAATCATTTTTATTTAAAATTTTCGTTTGCAATAGCTCTTTGCGAACATTAGAACACACGTTTTTTGGACCTTTATTTCGAAAAAATTACATCCGGCATTTTGAATTTCCTTGCTCCAAGGCTTGTTGAAATAAAAATAACATTCACTGTAGAAAATTGCACGAAAATAAGGGTTAATTTTCCGAATAACGTAAGAATAAAAGAGCTCTCAGACCTAAATCTTAGCGAGGTTGTTTATATATTAATTAACTTTCATATTGCAGCATCTTAATCTGATTTTTCTGAATGGTAACGATATTAATCATAGCGCAACACTGTAACCAGCCCTTGAGCTGTTGTGTCTGTCGTGCAGAATATTAACCTCGTGCACTAGCTTGTTCTATTTTACTTGGGTTGTCAGCTCTTTATTGAGCTGTTGTTATCTGTCGAGCAGAATATTAACCTCGTGCATTATCTTGTTCTATCTTACTTGGGTAATCAGCTCTTTATTAGGCGGTCGTTATCTGTCGAGCAGAGTATTAACCTCGTGCACTATCTTGTTCTTTCTTACTTAGGTAGTCAGCTCTTTATTGAGCTGTCGTTATCTGTCGAGCAGAATAATAACCTCGTGCACTAGCTTGTTGTATCTTACTTGGGTAGTCAGCTCTTTATTGAGCTGTCGTTATCTGTCGAACAGAATATTAACCTCGCGCACTATCTTGTTCTATCTTACTTGGTTAGTCAGCTCTTTATTAAGCTGTCGTTATCTGTCGAGCAGAATATTAACCTCGCGCACTATCTTGTTCAATTTTACTTGGATAGTCAGCTCTTTATTGAGCTTTTGTTATCTGTTGAGTAGAATATTAACCTCGTGCATTAACTTGCTCTATCTTACTTGGGTAGTCAGCTCTTTATTGAGCTGTAGTTATCTGTCGTGCAGAATATTAACCTCGTGCACTAGCTTGTTCTATCTTACTTGGGTAGTCAGCTCTTTATTGAGCTGTTGTTTTTCTGTCGAGCAGAATATTGACCTCGTGCACTAGCTTGTTCTATGTTACATGGGTAGTCAGCTCTTTATTGAGCTGTTGTTGTCTGTCGAGCAGAATATTAACCTCGTGTACTAGCTTGTTCTATCTTACTTGGGTTGTCAGCTCTTTATTGAGCTGTCGTTAACTGTCGAGTGGAATAATAACCTCGTGCACTAGCTTGTTCTGTGTTACATGGATAGTCAGCTCTTTATTGAGCTTTTGTTAACTGTCGTAGAAAAGAACGCGTAGAAAACAACTGTTTTATTATGTTACATCAGGTTCAAACGTGATGCGCGATGTGCACTGATTCGTAACTGTTTTCTATCAGCAGATAGAAAACGGTAATATAGGCAATCAAATTCACGGATTCACAATAGACTACGGTAAATTTATACTAATAAAAAATGGTTATAGGACTGATTGGAGTCCAATTCGGTCTGTAATCATACGAGTCATCAATCATAGCAATTACAATTTCCCATTAGAGTAAGACTTTCATTTGAAGAAAAGCTTTAAATGTCAGTTTTAAATTTCATAATTAAAAATATGGATAATAGCTTGCAAAATGGTTGTTAAGTTCTTTTTAAAACAGTCACTGAAGAGTAAGCCAGTCTCTTGAATTGGTGATTGTATTTAGTGGAGAGGACTTAAAATGATTGCTTCATGTAACTGTCCGTTGACAGGTGTACGATTATGGCCAACTGTCTGATTACACTGTCCGATTACAGCAAAATACAGTTTAGAGCAAAATACAGCAGTTCATGCACCAATCACATTTGTGGAAATTGTAATTGTTATGATTAATACAGTTATGAGATACAATATATAATCATCCTCAATCCCATGCACTATGAGGAACAATTTATGAAGTTGTCTTTTAAACAGCCTTTTCGTAAGTTTACCCTTATTAGAATGTAAGCAAATCCAGAACCATATGCCAGAACTAGAAAAGACTTTGAATTAACGTTCAATCTCGCTGAATTACATCTTGATTTCTTGCAACAGAAAATCGAGTATTTTATCATGGACGAAAGTTAGATGAGCGAGACCTATGGCTTTTAAAGGACCATTCGCCACCCCTTATCAAGGGCTTAAAGCCACTGAAGACCCGAAGACTCACGGCACCACTTGGCATAAGCAGGTTAACCGACCAGTGGTTATCCAACACATGTATCGCAGAATGACTGCTTACGTCTCCCAGTAAAACAGCGAGTTCTTAAGATTATGATTATTTCTTTGAAAAAAATGCGTTGTTCCTTTCTTACAGTTAAAATCATGAGACCTGTTTCAATGCTAGAAAATACCAAAACAATAAGAAACAAAACAACAATTAAAAATTTCCCACCTTTCTTTGGAATTCTTGATGTCTCACGATGGATTAGAACGCGATATCAATTACTTTCCTCAAGCCTCAAGACACTACAACAGACGCTCTTATAATTTATGCCCTTCCGTGAGGTAGCAGTCTTTTGCGATATGTATATATACACATTTAAAGCATTCCCACCCGTTTAATTAATAGTATAGTTACATTGACTACCAGACTAATATTTTGCTACCAGACTATTATTTTACCTTATGCATGATATACACATTTAAAGCATTCCTACCCGTTATATTGTAGTTACATTGACTACCAGACTATTATTTTGCCTTCGGGCGCGTTTATTTAATTTTCTTATCTCTCGAGGTCAGTATATCTTAGAAGTAAGTGAGATGTCACCCATTATCTTCAACCGATACTTAACAGGGTTTGCTTATATATTTAGATTTGAAATTGAGCAAATTGTTTTTATGACTCAGTTGCAACGAAGATAACACATAAGATAAAGAGATTGTACACCAGTCAGATATTAATTAAACTTATTCGTTTTGATTCGTCATGCTGGTGTACTTCTTCGACAGGCCAGCCCAGATGGAAATCTGCTTCGTAATTGTCGAAAGCTGGTTGTCTCGAAACGGCTTGTTTTCGAACCACATGTACACTTGATCGGACTGTTCGAACTTTTCCCAGGGCTTTTAAAAGAAAGTTTGTGGCCTTGGGTTGAGCTTGTCCAGGTACTTGCGAAAGCAAGAAAACGCATCGCCGTCGTGATCTGTGCTGTACAAGTGGGTCTGTCTCTCGTCTCTCGATTTGTCGGTAAAGCCTCCTTGATGATTCTGTGACAGCTCTTCATGGGGCATCGTGACATAATCGATACCATCTGCGTCTTTCTCTAACTGGAAGCTATCTCAACGGAGGAAACGCTGACCTTCAAAACCTCTTTTACACCAGTACACCGTACAAAAAACCAGACTTTTCGGAGGAGACCTGCAGGGGTATTTGGACTCATGAAAGGACTGTTATTCAACTTGATTAAATCTTGAGATTCAATCACTGCCTTGTACTGAACGTTTTAACAACAACAACAACAACACATAAAATTTATTAATAATTAACTATTAAAAGAACATGTACAACTCGCAGATAGCGTAAGCAGGTCGAGGCGAGTTGTGCAGGAAAAAGAAAGAAAAAGAAGAAAAATAAACCAATTTGTAAGCTTCAAATAAAAGACTATGAACCATGAAAGGAATAAACTATAAATAAAATACAGTCATTAGCATCCGGAGATAAATATGTTTACACAATTGATTGGTAAAAGGGTTTTTTTTGCCCTCTCGACGTAGCGCCTTGAGCTTTGAGTTCTAACCTCTTGTTACTCCAAGCGAATATTTAACAATTATTCCTCGAGCCCGAATGGGCTATTGACTCAGAGCCCATGAGGGCGAGAGGAATAATTGTTTTAGTAAAATCCAACTAGTTGGTCAAAAAAAAAAAAATCGAGACAAAAAATCTTTCGCTAGTTAAAGCTATTCAGCTGCCATTGGTTTGGCTTTTCGCTACTAGTGGGCTATAACAAATAGCCTACTAGTAGCTCAACCAATCAGAACGCAGCATTGATAATAGACCACTTGTTGAATTTTACTAAACTGGATTACCCGTGAGCTTCAATGACCGGACATTGCTGGTAATGAAAAGCCTTTCAATGGAGTTTCGGAACCGCCGAGCGACGAGCGACGAGCGACGGACGAGCGACGAGCGACGAGCAGGGGGGGCTGGAAGCCCTTCCCATGATACAGGGCGTCAAGTTCGGGCGAGTTTTCACAGATGTAAACAGAACCTTGTCATAATTCAAGGTCATTCGCCGGTTTTCACTTGGTTGCTGCTTCGATTTGGCTCATTGTTGTGACCTCAAGTTTGGTTATATCTTCTGTTCATGCTTTAAGGAAAATGTAAAGTAAGATTTTAATGTTTGTAAATGTTTCTTTCAATCTTTTATCTTTATCGTGAAAGTTGTCAATTTCTGCCCTTCGGCAAAATGGCTGTCATCCCGCAAAATGCCATATAAATTATGACCGATTGCCAACTTATACCTTGCATGATTTGTAGATAGATAATATAAATTGTTTCTTCAATATATAGAAGATCTTAAAGTCGATTGATCTCGAATTAACTTCACTGTTTGATACGTAAAAAACAAGCACCACGTTGAGTGTATTTTGACTGGGTTCTTTTTGTCAATTAGGAAATGAAGAAGAAATCAGGCGGGCGCAAATTTACTTTGGTGCTTGTACATGAGTTTTTAAGTTAGGCTTTGGCACAATATTGCTGGAACCAACTGCAGTTTCCATAAAGAGATGGCACATATAATTTTAGATGGAATTAAGTGAAATATTATTGCGGTTATTCGTATTTTTGCCCTGCGGTATGACATTTCACTCGCTCCCGCAAGGTGGCCGTCATCCTGAAAAGTCACCTGTAAACAATGACTTAAGGCGAAATAAAGTTGGAGCTGTTGGCCAACAAATACTAAAAACGAATTCTCCGATGTTTGATATCCCCCAAATGTCAATGAGCTGAAATTAACTTCAAGGCTATAAGCCTAAATAAAAGCTCATTTTCTGATCTCCCGAAGATGCTCAGTCATTAAAAAATCACGACTTCCACCAGCCAGACAGGCTAGTGCGACAGAAGCTTCTTGGTTGGCAAAATATTGCAGAGATGCAATTAGAAGACAGAGAAATAAATAATTTTTGTAACCTTCAAATAAAAGTTACTTATGTTTAAAGCCTGTAATTGATATGATGCTAAATAGTATTTACTTTGCATTCTGTGTAATTTGTAGTAAAGAATCAGTTATATAGCTGTCTGTGTCGGCATGGTACCTGATAAGTTACCATACGAAATCTGGTTTAAACTGTGGTATAACATTTAAACAAGTAAACAAACTGCTCTGTTGATTGAGGTCCCTGTCACCTTCTAGGGCAATTTGACTTTTATACTATAATAGTCGATAACTTCCTTCAAACTTGGTGAATACAATCTTCTGCCTAGTATTTTAACCTTGCGATTCACGTATTGTGTCATTTTATCGTATTCCCATATAAACACGGTAATTTCTGACCGCCTTGTCCACACCTCAAAATGGTGTCGATTGTGATTAAGTCTATTGCCTGCCTTCTACAAGTAATAGTAGACCCATGGGTCTATTGCTAGTTTGACGTCACAAACGACTTACTGCGATGCAAATCCGTCTGTGAGGTCAAACCAGGAATAGACCCATGCCTCTTACTAGCTCGGTCGTGGAACAGATGATGGCTAGATTTCGTAACTTCTACAGCCTATAAAAAGGTCAAGATTTAGTTTAAAAAGGCGCAGTGCGTTTCGAAAAAGTGCAAATATTTATTTACGCGAAAAAATCTTTTGGGGTTAGGTGCACTTTAATATAAAACGTTTCAGTCTGGCTTTGTTCATCTAAAATATTTCAGTCATTTCTCAAACTGCTTTTTAATGCATAAGCAGTTGATTCATCGGCCACTTTCCGCGATATACTGATTAATATTCTAACTTGGCTCCGAGGCTTTTAGGACAAACTTATATATTTGGTGGTGTTTTCTTTGTATTCAAATCTTTTTAGGAATTGAGAGACAAAAGAAACTTAAAAATTTACAATTTTGACATGAAACCTTCGGTGTCATTTTACTATATTGATCGTATCGAACAGGGCCTATTAGCTAGGGCCAGGTTGTACGTAAATCGGTTAATGCTAACCCAGGATTAAACGTAAAGGAGATACGTGGATATAAATATTTCTGCCTGCTTGTGTTTCGTGTAGTCTTAGATTAAACAATAATACAGAAAAACTTAATCAACGAAAAAAAAAAACTCAAATCAAAATCCTCGCTCACTGCTGGGTTAGCTTAATCAGGCTTTGAACAACGCAGCCCAGGAGTTCCGCATTTTAACAGGCTTGGATAAAATCTAACATATGGCTAGCTGAAACGTGCGATAAAATTTACGCAAAAAATTCTGTGTATTGTATAAAACGCAATGGTCGTAGCGTGAGTTCGGCCGAACTTGCGTTGATTTTTATTTTTGCCTCCGCCTCTCTAAAGTCAACCCAACTCAAACAGTAGGTAAACCGTTTTCTTTGTCAGACTGCTCTGGATCGGATATTATCCATTTTCCTAAAAGGCTGGATCTGTTTGAGAAAAATTGAAGCTTTGTGAATTTGCTCACGACATGAGTCCGGGCATTTATCTTTGGACGGATTATAGCTTTACAGTAAATTTTATACTTCAGCCAGGGGATCACTAGACATTTTGAATATTTAGTTGGTGACCGGCGGATCCGTTGAACTGTCTTATTCAGTTATATTCTTTATTTACTGAGGTTATTAAAAATATTCACCACACTTCTGCAAGTAAATGTAGCTAATAGTCTTTGGTCCTTTTATCCCTGAAACTCTTGGAAAAAAAACAATTCGTAACTGATCCAAGGTAATATTTACTGTTAAAATTTACAGCAGGGCTGTCGATTCTGGCAACTCCTCCAGCAAAGCGCAATTTATTTTTTGCTCTGAAAAAAATTTCCATTTCCTAGCCGGCAGGTGATCGGAAGTTAAAAATGGCTTGAAAGTTTCTTTCCTATAAAAAAGATTTTGTGCTGATCAAGATAACAGTCAATTCCTTTCTCTGCCATTCGTTCAACTGATCAAAGCGCCGGGCTAAAATTGAAGTTGATGAGATCAGTCATTTTGCCTTTGGTGGCCAATTAGATCATTTTTTTATTTATATATAT
>JAHPZR010035623.1:5000-7500 GCA_019787425.1 Platygyra sinensis
ATGATGAGAGTAAATAAACTCATCAGTTGATAGAGCCTGCTTAAGGCTTGCCGGGTTAACATAAAGGCCGTGTTTTGGCTGGGTATTTTATAGCAGATATCACTCGTTCACAGTTTCGAGCAGTCAAAAATCTCTTTTGATCTACGTTTTGAGCTGTTTGTACATTTTTTTCTCAAAGGTTAGTAAAATTGATGGAAATAGGAAATTTGGAAGATTGCATGTTGTTTTAAATTAGAATTTGGTGCTAAGAATAGACCTCTTTAGCTTAGCGGTCACGTGAGCTACATTGGGTAAACACAACATTAAAGATGGCGGCCGGTGATGAGCGTTGTTTTGTAACGTGGACAAAATCGTTGCAAAATCTCGCAAAAGTGTCCTCGATCACAATAGCAAACCATTTAAAAGGATGGGGAAAAAAGGAAATTGGAGAAAAAGGTTACAAATTCTTCACGGAAAACTACATTCACGATGTTTTCGTGAAAGAGGAAGGCGGTCGAGTAGGAACTTGTGAAGTGAAAGGCCGTTGTTACCGTAGCCAGAAGAAGAACGAAACTCCTCACACAGTAAAATTGAAGATAGCTGAGAGAGAAGGAAGAGGAAATGTGGAAGGGGCAGAATGTTCATGCAAAGCAGGGTGAATATAACTGTTAAATAACACTGCAGATAGTTATAATAGTATTATCACGCAAGGTTATAAAGGTCACATTCCACAGGTCCGGTTATATGCTACTTCTACATCGATTGACAACTACTAAGCCAAAACGTTCTTTCGTCGATTTAAAACAATAGTTATTAGGGCTTTTTGAAGCTTCCGTACAATTCGTTTTAATTAGAATTATTATTAATAAAGATTTCTGTTTGAAAGTTCCAATTGTACTTTCATTAAATTCAGTGATCAGTGTATACCAACATCTTCCAGTATTGAATAAAAATCAATATTTTTTGCATCGTTTAGGGAGTGCAGTTACCAATAGTAACAATTCAGTCATATTTCCATGTCTGTGTAAAAAGGGAATTGTGTTGGTGATCATGAGGTATAATGTAACATGACAGCACATTTAACTCAATTGCAGGGTTGGAGGCCACTGTAACCATGCATGTTTTTGCCTTGTTGTACTTACTAAATCATTGGTGCTTGCTGGGAATCATGGAGATCCCAGCAGATCAGACTTGTACTAGTGTTCCACAACAGTGGCATAAACCAAGAAGTGCAAATATTGACCCAGAACCAGTGATGAAGTGTACTTTTGTCAAAGCTTCATCTGATCAAGGTGGCAAACGAAAACTGGCTCCAGTAACTTGTAAACTTTACGATGCACGCATAGGCGTACGAGCCGGGGGGGCGGGGGGGGCTGCAGCCCCCCCAGTCGCAGAAAATTTTAAGATTTTTCGGGCAAAACGCTGATGATTCGGGCAAAAGTACTCGGAAGAAAGCATTCTAAAAGGTACTCAAGGCCTGGCTTGTAGGTTACTTTCACTAGCGTTTGTCTTGTCAAATCGGAGTTAAGGTCAAATGATCTAAGGTTCCACAATTGCAGGTATTCTGTTTTGGAAAAGCCATATGCCAATTAAATGTGTACCGTGGGAATCCATGATGTTACTTCCATTAGTGACAGAAGGATGAAAGCAAAGGACGACCAAGATGGGCTCCTGCCATGACTTATGTCTTTGTGGTGGCTCTGAAAAGAGCCCTTTTGAATGGCTCCGCAAAGTGCCGGTTTAAAATTTTCCTGAACTTCTCGCACGAGGGACAATTAACTTTTTCTTTTATAAGTTTCTGATTTTACCAGGCTGTCGAATGAAGTCCTAGGTTAGGAGTATGCAATGTTTCAAAATAACTACAGTGGAATCCTGATTTCTCTAACCCTCATTTTTTCGATCCTCCCGATAACTCGAACCAATAGTCGTTTCCCTCTTCTCAGTCAAACGCCATAATTTCATGAACTGTCCGATTTTTAAAAGCAATTTTCATCAGTTCCCTTGGATGTTCCAAAAAATCGGAATTCGGCTGTGTTTCCGTAATAATAACAGTTTCATTAGACGTAAGAATTGAGAACGTTTTTGTTTTTACTGCGATTTGAGTACGTATATACAACTGACACTTTCGGGCATTTTGTAATTTTTCGGGCAATAAGGCCACCGCCCCCCCAAGTCCGAGGGTGCCCGTACGCCTATGGATGCACGGGGTAAATATCTCAAGTTAAATGGGTGGAAGCAGGAAGGTGTGATGGAAATGTGTCACTATCTTTCCACAGAAGAAAAACATTCCCCCTTTTCTTACCTACTGAGTGATCAGGAATGTTCATCAGCCACCCATACTGTTTTTGGCAATGTCCCCCTGGGTTCAACTTTAGGCTATCAGTTGACTGATTTAAAAGAAACCAAAACAACCTTTGCTTTTTATAAACCAGACAGTTGTGTAACACTTCCACAGGATCAGCAACCACAAGGAGTGTTGGTTTTTCCAAAAATCCCAGTTTCTAGTGCATGCAGCCAATCA
>JAHPZR010035623.1:12500-15000 GCA_019787425.1 Platygyra sinensis
CTGATCAGCAAGTAAATGAGGAGACTACAGAAAGTTCTTAAAACTCCACTGGTCTGATATTCATCTCAGCTCTCTTGGCGGAGTAGTAATGTCCTTTCCAGTGATACCAGTTGACACCATCAGCCCCTGACGAGTGTTGTCCGTGATGATACAGGCCGTTCAGGTTGGAGTTATGACACTTGTTGTACCACCAGGCTCCTTTGTATGACACGGCACAGTTGCTGCCATGGCTGTCATTATCCAGATCTTTGGTGCTAAAGGGGGAACCACGATGATAAGAAAGAGAATCACCGGCAGATCCTGAGAAACAAGAACATTGATCAGCGTCAGACAGATGCACTTAGTTACATGTAATGCTCTAAAATCAGTCAAATCAGATTACCTATCTGTCAGCTTACAAAATGAAAACAAAATAATAGTAGAATATAACTCACTTAGAGTTTGCTCATTGACGCTATTATGAGGTAATCGTGTTTCCTTTCAGAAGCGTTTCCTACAACTCAAATGCTGAACAGAACAAATTGAAAATTTCATCCCCAATTTTAACAACGACAACAATCTTTATTCACACTATTCAGGTACAGAGGAAAAATAAAAAAGAAACTATAGGAAACGAAAAGATAGAAATTATTTAACTACATGTATAATTTTGAATCAGTTGGCTGCTGCTTATTCAAGTGCTTATGAAGAAAAAAATAATTGCTGCTTATTTGAAAGCCCTTTCAAAGTATAGAAGAATGGCGTTTTTCTTTTTAGAATATCTTTTTCGTTTTAAAGGTATCTACGTTTTTGTGAGTAAAGTGATGACTTCATGAGTGGTTTTACTAAAACAGTACAGCACTCAGTCAAGAATATCTCTAGAAATATTAAAGCGGTGTTCTTCAAACGTGGCACCAGGACTGTACATCACAACAGAAGCCAAATGACATCTGTCGTGCTGTTGCCATGACAACAGTTATGCCAATGGTCCTGTTTTAATTGAAATTAAAATTCCCAGATTTTATCCTAAAAAAGGATTATTCACTCACAACAACCTAGTGGAGATAGTTAAGGCAATATGGGAACCATTTGTGTACCGAGCTAGAACCTCTGTCCCACTTTAAACGATTGCAAATAGGGATATTTGACTTTCACAGAAAGAGACTGGAGCCGAGAGTGTTGCCATGGCGACAACATAGTAGGTGCCATTCTGTTTTTTTTTTCTGATGTACGTTTCTGGTGCCAAGTTTGAAGAACACTGTTCTATATTTCTGGAGATATTCTTGATTGAGTGTTGTACTGTTTTAGTGGAACCACCTATGACGTCATCACTTTCCTCATTTGCATAATACGAAAGAAAAAAGATATTTCCCAAAAGAAAACGCCATTCTTCTTTACTTTGAAAAGCGCTTGAAATAAGCAGCAATTATTTTTACTTCACATCTCTAAAAAGAAAAATGATATTTCCCAAAAGAAAACGCCCTTCTTCTTTACTGTTTGAAAAGCCCTTCAAATAAGCAGCAATTATTTTTACTTCATGGGCACTGTAAAGCAAGGAACGAAAAAAACAAGCAATTTTTAACCCTAAACAAATTTACAAGGCAAACTATGAAAACCCGGCGGATTGATATATTACGTTAACAAGTACTTTCAGAAAATATAAAAAACAATATAAGATAAAGTTAAAAAGTGAATTTTAGTTGAAAATTCGGAACTATGACCAACATTTAATGAGGAAATGATTTTATACCGTTTTTTACAACTACTCACAGAGAGCCGTTTCAAGTTTGTTGGTACCGTTTGCCATTATATGGAAAGGTAAATTCAAACGAATTCTCTCAGCAATATTCAATAAATTGTTCAATGTTTCAACTTTCTGCTATTTTGGATCGCGCTCGAATTTACTGAAACTGAAACGTTAAGCCTATAAAAAAAACCTAGTGAAGTAATAAAGAAAGAGATCCGTCATTTCAAAATGGGAAGGAAGATAACCTGAGTAAGTTCCAAGGCTTAGCTGGTACTTAGTCCTCTCGCTGGTAACTGCAAACATGTCGTACTCGGCGTAAGCAGTTTTGCCTGTCGTGTCTTCCAGATCTACGCGAAGTCTGTTCTTGTGTTCGTCAAGCGGTGTATCTTGTCCAGTCCCAGCCAAAACTCGCCATTCAGGTTACCAAAGCCATTCTTGTAGTCGGCCCAGCCGCGGTAGAAATCAACGGAGCCATCGAGTCTCTTCTGGAACACTGTCCACCCCCCACCGGCTGTTGTTTGGTCACAGAACACATCAAAGGCACCTAAACCATCAGGGTCGATTGTATAAACACCGCTGATTCTTTGACTAGATTGTACAACTCAGCACAATTCTTGCCTATTGAGGAAAAGTTGGCAAAGCTTATTTGCGGTTTTGAGTTAACGGGGAGTGGAGAAAATAGAAATTGTCAAGAGAAAATAAAATTGTAAAGCAAAAGAAAATAAAAACAGCAAAACAAAAATAACGGTTTTCATAGTCGTAGCTATTAATCGT
>JAHPZR010035623.1:17500-20000 GCA_019787425.1 Platygyra sinensis
AGTGATTTGTAAACATCACTGATAAAATGATTTCTTAGATCAAGATATTGCGCCAGATGCTTCAAGCATAACAGTGAATTACTATATTTAACTCTGCATGCTGTATTTTATAAACTAAATGTCGGTGCTTAGGTCCGTTACATCATCATATGTATTGAGATATTAAAAAGAGAAACTATAGAAAGCGTTAAAAAGTACACAACAAAGCGACATGTCAGCTAACCCGTCGCCTTTTCGTGTTTGGAATATATAATCACAACTACAAAACAAATTTTGGCTTGGGCGATAGGAAAATGTTGTAGGCTTGACTCAAAGTTATTCAATTTGAAAATTAGAATATCAAAAGATCAGTTTTCCGCTACAGTCCTCTCAATAAACTACAAAGCAAAAGACCCACGTTGAGAATAAATGTTTTAAGTTGTCCTTCATTAGCATGTAGGATGATCGAATGGACGATTCTATTGAGGCCTTGAGCTTCTGTACTCAGTTTTAATTCCAAAATGTAATGTTATCTTAAAAGTGCGTTTGAAACATGCCGTACGTCGTTTCATAGTTTTTTAACTCGTAAGGAAGTTAGTAGCGGCTTTTGAACACAGTCGCAACTCAAGCACGTTGAATATTTCGAACTCTCCGCATTTTAATCGTTGTGAAACGGAAGAAGGAAATTATGCTTTCAGTGAAGTAAAGAAACAAACAATAAAATAAAATAATTACCTGTGCTACCAAGGATACACTGCATGGGTTTGATCCGATGGTCTTCACAGCGCATATATGATCCTTTGTAACTGATAACTTAACGAGAACTGAAGATCTTCAAGCTCAGGAACGACGGCTTACTGACTGAATGATGCGCTCACTTCGTCTGGCCAGTTAGCAAGAAGATTTCTACCAATGGGAAGGAAGTCGGAATTAGTTTCTTGGCAGTCAAGTGAGTAAGCAAGAAAAGAGCTGCCAAGAAAGTTGCTTGCTCTCAGTTAGCTTATAATTTAGTATTTACCGCATTTACGGCTGACTTGTGTGTCATAAAGGAAGAAGAGGGCGCTGATCTGATTGGAAGAGCCGAGAAGAGAACTCGAATATGTCATAGACTCGCCATGCACCTGAATGATGAATTCATGCCGTTCTTTTATGTTCTTCAGTAAATGAACAACTTAATTTTGGACAGAGAACTGAAATGAAAATAAAATATATTGACATAAACCGAAATAACATAGCTTATCGTTAAGTTTTCTTTTACAATTCGACTCAAGGCCTTTTGTCTGTTAATATTAAGTTTTCTTGTCTATTTATCGGATTAAAAATACTGATTCATTTACATGCAATTTCAAGACCTTAATTCATTCACAAATCTTTTACCAACCTTTCTGTGCTTCTTTTTTTTACAACTCGCAATGAATTTCCTTGAGTTTTCTGTGAATACGCAGCGTGGTAAACAAACATCAGTAACATGTAACATGCGGGCAGTTTCAACCTTAAAACATCTTGCACTGATTTTTTGCTTCCGGCATTCCTGAAAAAGTCTGTTGCTCGAGTAAAACTTACCTGAAACATGCAACAGTGCAATTTTTAAATAAAGAGGAAATCAATAGAAATATGATGTATGTAATGTCTATAATGAAGGTTCCCAATAGGTTTTGCGAGATGCGGGATTTGGCATTTTTTCGCCGTGATATTCGGGATTTGAGCTGAAAAGCAGGTTTTCGGGTTTTTATGGGGTTGTGCAAAGGCAGCAGAGCGGGATACGGGATTTCAATTCTTACGTCAGTGACCTAATAAATTCACCAGCGGAAAAACCACAAGCTGTCAGAAACGATCCTATTGTGCCCATAGCTGTGTTAGGTTTTAAGTAATGAATAGCAACGGCTCTGTATCCTTTCAGGTTCTGTCAAACGTATCGATTATTGCTAGACCATGTAAGTATCATCAGATTGGTTTTGGTCTCTGACATCAACGACATCTTTCCATTTCCGACATTTTCGAACATGTCGAAGGCTGTTTCTACAATCTTGACACCTCCATCCTTTCTAGTTTTTGTAATCTTTCGACCTTTCTTAAAGCACTTGATTGATTGTATTGTACATTTGTTTCTAGTTTATGTGTCGTTTTCAGCGGGGAAGGGGGGGGGGCGTTTATTAGACGGGGGGCGTTTGTTAGAGAGGAGCGTTTAAAGGGCCCTAGTCAGCCACACCTTTGTTTTTGTTTACGTGCTAGAATTTGGCTATTATATTTTATTCGGAGCCTGTCGAAACGAAGAAAAATCACTGTAAAACTACTCAAGATAATTAAACATACCTTCAGGAACACAGCTCACAGTAAAACAATAAGAACTCGCTTCACCATGCAAAATCAATTATTTCGATGTCATCGAAAATGGCGGAGGCTGACTAGGATCCTTTAATACAAACTTATCAGCGTAGGGGTGGGGGTATGTTAATCAGATAGGAGGCGTTCATTAGAGAGGGAGCGTCTATTAGATCATTCGCGGCATACAGTACACAAC
>JAHPZR010035623.1:25000-40000 GCA_019787425.1 Platygyra sinensis
TGGTAACCTATTGTGCCACGAAAATAATACCAACATGTTCACCAATGATTGGGCAGTTTTTTGACACCATGATTGTAGCATCAACTGATAAAGAGTGGTAATAATGACCCATCAAAATCTTCGTCTTGGAAAGTGCTGGAAACTGTTTTGAGCCACCATAAGGACGTTCGCGCCCATTGCTACTGCGCATCTCTAGTGCGCACGCTATTCATTGGCCACGCGCGTGCCACGTCATTTTCAAGCGCGCGCACCGGGGCGAGTCGAAAACTCAACAAAATATAGAGCTTACCTTTGCGTTAACTTTGTTTGCGAATATTTTGTTGGATGCTCGGTGACCCCCACTTTTTTTTTCGGCAGATCACTTCCTTTTCTGATTCTTTTCATTATACTAAAAAACAGAAAAAATCTGTACGTGGGAAGTTTTAATTATTTCTCATGTACTATTCAAATAGGGTCGAATTGGTACATGGATACAGGTGTGCGGAACTTAGAAGTTGTATTTTTTTTAAGGCTAATTCTAGCTGATTTAACAGTCTGGGATCGTTATCATTTTTGATAACCATGTGACGTCATATAATGGCGGCCATTTCAAAAATTGGGAATTTTCGTATTCACTTCGCTTTGTTCGATTATGCTCGGGTGTTTTACCCATAACTCTATTCGATAAGTACCAAGAAAGGAAGAGCCTCGCGTGTTTTGAAGATGGCGGCTGAAGACCAGCGTAAACGATGTAAAATGCTACTCGTAAAGTGAAATAGCGCTTGCAATTTTGCATACAGATCAGGTATGTTTTTCATTTTGTCATTAGATTTAAGTTGCTTGCAGATTTTTGCGACAATCACAAAAAATATGTCGTTAATCTTCACGCTATATACTTGGGATTTAATCTGTTTTTAGTGTTGTGCACGATCTGTGAAAAAAGTGCACGGGGTTGTTTTGATTTGCGATGTGCTGTTCGTAACGGCGGCCATATCTACATCTGTAATTGATGCTGATTGATGTGTTCCTAGGTATTGAGATGGCGGATGCTGGTACCCATAGAATCAAAACAACAAATTTATGTCGATTTTGTGGCAAGACTACGTCTTCGATTCAAAAAGGACTTCTGCAAGACCTAAAGAAAAATTCAAGCTTGAATTCAAACGACATGATATCGACATTGAAGACGACAGCGATTTTATTCATCCCCGCCGGCCTAATGTTTGCCTGACGTACGTGAGGTATTTTTATCGCCTGAGACGGTCAATCGGCAAATGCATTAAAAGGTAAGTTGCCTATATTTTTGAGTCCAAGATTCAATGTCCACACATTCGTGGTCCTGAGATATTTTCAAGAAATGCCGGCCAAACTAGGTCAGTTTTCTGGCACACCAGTCATTAATATAATGAACGTTGGATTCAGCGAGTGACAACAATGGGGTAACAGGCCTACGCAACTCCTATCCGCGTGTAGTAGCCGCTTTAGGAAGTTTTGCTCGAACTAGTATATCTCTAAGGATCTGCCCCTTTTGTATGGTACGATCTGGGGATCTTTGAATATTTCGCTAAGCAAAAATCCTGTAGTTTTGGAAGGACATAGGTCATATGTCAGGTTGGCTTCCGCTGCAATCAGCGTGAAATTTGTAGAGTTTGACACGTCTGTTTTTTGCCAGGTTTCTTCTCTCTCGGCTCGTTTGTATTGCCAGATATGTTTTAAGCTCTCTAAATGTTAGCTCTGGAGGAACAAATATTCCGTGAACATGTTAGCTACTTGCATTTTACGTGTTACTACGCCGAGCCTGGCTGTTGAATTAAACTTATACTGTTTGTTATCACGCAAACTAAACGAAATTAAGTTGCAGCTCTTCAAGATGTATTTACTGTTACTTTTTCGTTTTTATTTACTACAGACTGTTGAACAAGCAGCTTCGCCCGCTACCAAGAAAATGAAGCCTGAGGGAAAATGGAAGCTATTATCATATTAGTGTCAATAAACAACGCTTTTGTGAACAGAATATTTGTTGTCTACCTTCGCTGTGTCATTTCACTCGCGGAACAAATATCACACGGAAATTAAATTCGCAGTAACTTTGGACGAAGACAGTTTTCTTCCATACATTTCTGTTTTTATTCCATAATCCCATAACCTATTATGAAGCAAACCTAAATTTAATTCAATGACGCTGCATTGTGGTGTTGTGGGTAGCCCCTTTCATCGCAGCGCCTCGTCGACCGGCATATTGAATTGGACACTGTTGCTACCAAATAACGTCACGTGAACGAAATCCTGTGCAACGATTGGTTTATGGTTTGTTTTGGTGAGGTTATCAAAAATGATAACGATCCCGGACTGTTTAATGACATATGTAGCAAAGATTTATCAAATAGGCCTACATATGCTCTGTTAAACACACATAACTTAGATATGATTCTTCAAGTTAAGTATATGCCGATAGTAATGAATCCGGCCAGAATAGCCTCGAATGACTGGAAATCCTAGAAATACTATGGTCTGTGCTACGCCTTATCTTCAAAACGAGTTCGGTGACCCCCGATTTTTTTTACGTTTTTAATCTAATCTTATCATTTTCCACCTGCGGTCAAAGTTTTCAAAACATCTGTATGTGGTAAGTTTTTGGGCGCGAATGTCCTTAAGCACTCAGCAGACTTTTTCTCTTTGCTTCCAGGAGAGAGTTTCTTGGACTTTCTGTGTAGTTTCTATGTCCGTGCTTTGCACTGGCAGAAGGCATTGTGAGCAGAAAATAGTGATATAGTTATATCGGAGCGCAAGCACATGTTTGAGTGGTTCTAAAAGATAATTTTTTATTGACATGTATAATGTTTTGATTCAAATTAGTCAACTGGAAAATTCTGTTCCATTTGCACCAGGTAATTTTTGGAATTTCACACTGGAATTATTGGTCTCATTGACTGACCTAATTGCCAACAATCACTGATGCTACCCTAGACTTGTACGGAATGGCTTTGTTATTAATATCTCTTTCAGCACGAGTCGTTAAAGTGCCTCAAACGCGATTTTACTCAGGCTTTGCAGTTTTGATCATTTTATGTATCTAAGTATTTCAGTTTGGCGAAGATGAATAGATAAAAAATAATACTGCACGAGCAATCGCTGACGACGTATTCCGACGAAAGGTCCAGTCGGCAGCTAAAGGCTAGGCGAACACTGAAAGGTGAGATAAAAGTAAGTGTTCCTCGTTTTCACATGGAACCAGCTCTGTCAAAGTTAAGTAGCTAGAACTTTTCTAATGTATGCTAAAAATCAGTAGACTGTTTTGGCTAAAACGGGCAAAAATTTATTGCTTGTAATCATATAAAACTTTATTTTCAGGTCAAGGAACAAACCTATCGGGACAAGACTAACAGTGTAAGTCAAGGAGAGCAAATGAAAGGAAAGCAGACAAACTAAGGAAAGGAGTACAGAGTGGAAATTGAAGAGTGAGAAAATAGTAACAATAAATGATAACAAAGCTCATTTTTCAGATATTTTAATTGCCTAGTCAGTTAATAAACATTTCTTTTTCAAACACCTGTTTTTGATCAGCATGTAAACGAGGAAACTACAGAGGGTTCCTAAAAGTTCACTGGTCTGATTTTCATCTCAGCTCTCTTGGCGGAGTAGTAATATCCTTTCCAGTGATACCAGTTGACACCATCAGCCTCTGATGAGTGTTTTCCGTGATGATACAGACCATTCAGGTTGGATTCATGACAGTTTGTGTACCACCAGGCTCCTTTATAGGACACAGCACAGTTACTTCTGTTGCTGTCATTATCCTGATCTTTGGTGGTAAAGGGGTAACCACGATGACCAGAAAGAGAATCACCAGCAGTTCCTGAAAACAAAACACGAACATTTAAGTACGTTAGACAGATGGGTATAGTCACATACAATGCTTTAAAATCGTTCAAATCAGATTACCCATCTGTAAGCTTGAAAAATCAAGACAGAATAATAGTAGAATATAAGTAACTTAGAGTTTGTTTATTGACACTTTTATAAGGTCATAGTGTTTCCTTTCAGGTCTTTCAGAAACGTTTCCTACAAATCAAATGCTGAACAAAAACAGCAGAAGTTGAACATTTTCTCCTCAATTTCATCCGAACTCTCTCAATATTCAATACAGTGTTCAATGTTTCAACTTTCTGTTATTTTGGATCGCACTTGAAGTCACTGAAATAAACGTCAAACCTGTAAAAAAACTAGTAAAGTAGCAAAGGTAGAAATCAGTTATTTCAAAATGTTAACATGTAGCAACAAGAGATCTTTCAGATCAAAACCGCGCTGTAAAATGTACCTGTTTCAGTCTTAGCAAAATGTGTGGTAGCTATTAACGGGAAAGCGATATATCGCTTCCCATTCAACGTTTCTGATTACATTCTGTGCATAGCTTGGGCTTAGTGTGATTTGTAATCGAAGGAAAAAATACCCGGGAAAGGTCTTTCCCTGACCTTTCAAACGAATATAAATTTCCATATGTTCCGAGATGAATTTGTAGTGAAAAAAAAAAAAAAGATTTTTGACGAGCCCTGGAGTTTTATTTTTTTCCCAAGAAAACTTCTGAGACCAATTATTAGTTATAATGACCATCGCTTCTGGCGAAGTAAACGCGATCTTACTTATCACCGAATTACGCTGTCCGCGGCAGGTTCTGACACGTTCTTTGCTTTGATCGAATTCCGTAATGTTTTACGCGTATTAGTGTTTCATTTACAAAGGGTTTGAATTGGAAAAAAAGTCAATAGATATTTTAGCAGAAACTTTGGTATTTTTGTAATAAAAATAACTGACCTCAACGCCTTGTTGTCTTTTCTATTGTCATCTTGCTTTTCAGCGCGATCCGAAGCCTTTTTTAAGTTTCCTCTCGTAAGAAAGAGTAAAGGCTCCACACTCGATTCTGATTTGACTCCTGCTCGAAGCGAAAAAAAGACACTGAAAGCATGCCAGCCGCCTCAATTCGTCCACAGAATCATAGTACAGGGTTAAGCGCTCCGTTTCAGTTAAATTCCAAGCCAAATTCATCTCCGGCACAGCGCACGCTAGAAAACTCTGGATTTTTAGTTGCGTGATTCCACATTTGGCCAAGTGGGAGCTTGAGTCTGGTCACTGACAAAACCAAAAAATAAACCCCGTGCAAAACAAGAACCGCGCTTGGTCGCCCGGTTAAAAAATACGATTATTAACCTGAGTAAGTACCAAGGCTCAGCTGGTACTTAGTCCTCTCGCTGGTAACAGCATAGCAAACATGTCGTACTCGGCGTAAGCAGTTTTGCCTGTCGTGTCTTCCAGATCTACTCGAAGTCTGTTCTTTGTGTTCGTCAGGCGGTGTATCTTGTCCAGTCCCAGCCAAAACTCGCCATTCAGGTTACCAAAGCCATTCTTGTAGTCGGCCCAGCCGCGGTAGAAATCAACGGAGCCATCGAGTCTCTTCTGGAACACTGTCCACCCCCCACCGGCTGTCGTTTGGTCACAGAACACATCAAAGGCACCTGAACCATCAGGGTCGATTGCATAAACACCGCTGATTGTTTGACCGGATTTGTACTACTCTGCACAGTTGCCTATTGAGAAAAAGATGACGATATTTGCTATCTTTCAACTGAATTGTTTCAGTTTCAATACTGAAAGACTGAAGGGAGAAATAAAGCTGTCAAGAAAACTACCAAAATAACGGATCTTATAAATTGCAGCTGAAGAACGAATCAACTACTAACGACTTCTTTTAACCCATTTTAAACGTCTTGGAATTATGCCGAGTTCATGTTCCAGCTTTCGAGAAAACAAAATTAGAAATATGAAAAATGAAATTAATAGGTTCATAGTGGTTACTGAAGGACGAATAAAACAGCTATTAAGGTTTAGTAGTAATTCATCCTAATTGTTTCGAAAAATAAGCAGCATTCAAGTCTCACCGGAAAAATCAGATCTTACCCTTCACAGTCCTCTTTTTCTCTTTGTGGATGTTGATGTCATCTTGCAGTTGAGTGAGTTGTTTCTTCATTTCTTGAAGAATAGTTTTAATCTCATGGTTTGGTGCTGTGTACAGATACACGTTGTTACATTGCTTTGTGGCTATAGAACTGACCGGGTCGCTATTAGTGTTATTTATTGGCTTAGCTAACGTGCAACTCGCCTAAAACAACACCAAGAACAGTAAACTGGAACGAAACCCCGAGAAAACAGATGAAGCCATTGAATCAGTGTGCGAATTTGATCAAATTCTAGCTTAACCTCAGTTAAAATGCAATTCATTAAACCCGTGACGGTCATGGATCTGGGACAATTGCCAAAATTTGCAAAACACGAAACAGTTGATGGCTCCGTGATAGACACATTGCGTACACGTGATATCCTGTGATCATACTCTCCCTCCCCACATCTAATCCTTCTCCTTTCCAAAAAAAGAAAAAACCGCCTGACCGCAGGTTATACACGTGAAGGAAAACATAATATTTGTTAAGTCAAATCCGTCACAACTTTCGGGTGCAAACCAACTAGACCGGCAAGGTTTACGGTTCAAGGATTATTGTCAATACGTGACGGTTTAGGCAAATGCGTGACAACATATAATAATGTCACGCTACGACGGAGAAATGGGATCAATATCAGTATCTGGGCAACTGCGCACCTACCCCTCCCCTAACTCAGCATGTAACACTAAGTTATTAACTTAGTGTTACATGCTGAGTTAGGGGAGGGGTAGGTGCGCAGTTGCCCAGATACTGATATTGATCCCATTTCTCCGTCGTAGCGTGACATTATTATATGTTGTCACGCATTTGCCTAAACCGTCACGTATTGACAATAATCCTTGAACCGTAAACCTTGCCGGTCTAGTTGGTTTGCACCCGAAAGTTGTGACGGATTTGACTTAACAAATATTATGTTTTCCTTCACGTGTATAACCTGCGGTCAGGCGGTTTTTCTTTTTTTGGAAAGGAGAAGGATTAGATGTGGGGAGGGAGAGTATGATCACAGGATATCACGTGTACGCAATGTGTCTATCACGGAGCCATCACTGTTTCGTGTTTTGCAAATTTTGGCAATTGTCCCAGATCCATGACCGTCACGGGTTTAATGAATTGCATTTTAACTGAGGTTAAGCTAGAATTTGATCAAATTCGCACACTGATTCAATGGCTTCATCTGTTTTCTCGGGGTTTCGTTCCAGTTTACTGTTCTTGGTGTTGTTTTAGGCGAGTTGCACGTTAGCTAAGCCAATAAATAACACTAATAGCGACCCGGTCAGTTCTATAGCCACAAAGCAATGTAACAACGTGTATCTGTACACAGCACCAAACCATGAGATTAAAACTATTCTTCAAGAAATGAAGAAACAACTCACTCAACTGCAAGATGACATCAACATCCACAAAGAGAAAAAGAGGACTGTGAAGGGTAAGATCTGATTTTTCCGGTGAGACTTGAATGCTGCTTATTTTTCGAAACAATTAGGATGAATTACTACTAAACCTTAATAGCTGTTTTATTCGTCCTTCAGTAACCACTATGAACCTATTAATTTCATTTTTCATATTTCTAATTTTGTTTTCTCGAAAGCTGGAACATGAACTCGGCATAATTCCAAGACGTTTAAAATGGGTTAAAAGAAGTCGTTAGTAGTTGATTCGTTCTTCAGCTGCAATTTATAAGATCCGTTATTTTGGTAGTTTTCTTGACAGCTTTATTTCTCCCTTCAGTCTTTCAGTATTGAAACTGAAACAATTCAGTTGAAAGATAGCAAATATCGTCATCTTTTTCTCAATAGGCAACTGTGCAGAGTTGTACAAATCCGGTCAAACAATCAGCGGTGTTTATGCAATCGACCCTGATGGTTCAGGTGCCTTTGATGTGTTCTGTGACCAAACGACAGCCGGTGGGGGGTGGACAGTGTTCCAGAAGAGACTCGATGGCTCCGTTGATTTCTACCGCGGCTGGGCCGACTACAAGAATGGCTTTGGTAACCTGAATGGCGAGTTTTGGCTGGGACTGGACAAGATACACCGCCTGACGAACACAAAGAACAGACTTCGAGTAGATCTGGAAGACACGACAGGCAAAACTGCTTACGCCGAGTACGACATGTTTGCTATGCTGTTACCAGCGAGAGGACTAAGTACCAGCTGAGCCTTGGTACTTACTCAGGTTAATAATCGTATTTTTTAACCGGGCGACCAAGCGCGGTTCTTGTTTTGCACGGGGTTTATTTTTTGGTTTTGTCAGTGACCAGACTCAAGCTCCCACTTGGCCAAATGTGGAATCACGCAACTAAAAATCCAGAGTTTTCTAGCGTGCGCTGTGCCGGAGATGAATTTGGCTTGGAATTTAACTGAAACGGAGCGCTTAACCCTGTACTATGATTCTGTGGACGAATTGAGGCGGCTGGCATGCTTTCAGTGTCTTTTTTTCGCTTCGAGCAGGAGTCAAATCAGAATCGAGTGTGGAGCCTTTACTCTTTCTTACGAGAGGAAACTTAAAAAAGGCTTCGGATCGCGCTGAAAAGCAAGATGACAATAGAAAAGACAACAAGGCGTTGAGGTCAGTTATTTTTATTACAAAAATACCAAAGTTTCTGCTAAAATATCTATTGACTTTTTTTCCAATTCAAACCCTTTGTAAATGAAACACTAATACGCGTAAAACATTACGGAATTCGATCAAAGCAAAGAACGTGTCAGAACCTGCCGCGGACAGCGTAATTCGGTGATAAGTAAGATCGCGTTTACTTCGCCAGAAGCGATGGTCATTATAACTAATAATTGGTCTCAGAAGTTTTCTTGGGAAAAAAATAAAACTCCAGGGCTCGTCAAAAATCTTTTTTTTTTTTTTCACTACAAATTCATCTCGGAACATATGGAAATTTATATTCGTTTGAAAGGTCAGGGAAAGACCTTTCCCGGGTATTTTTTCCTTCGATTACAAATCACACTAAGCCCAAGCTATGCACAGAATGTAATCAGAAACGTTGAATGGGAAGCGATATATCGCTTTCCCGTTAATAGCTACCACACATTTTGCTAAGACTGAAACAGGTACATTTTACAGCGCGGTTTTGATCTGAAAGATCTCTTGTTGCTACATGTTAACATTTTGAAATAACTGATTTCTACCTTTGCTACTTTACTAGTTTTTTTACAGGTTTGACGTTTATTTCAGTGACTTCAAGTGCGATCCAAAATAACAGAAAGTTGAAACATTGAACACTGTATTGAATATTGAGAGAGTTCGGATGAAATTGAGGAGAAAATGTTCAACTTCTGCTGTTTTTGTTCAGCATTTGATTTGTAGGAAACGTTTCTGAAAGACCTGAAAGGAAACACTATGACCTTATAAAAGTGTCAATAAACAAACTCTAAGTTACTTATATTCTACTATTATTCTGTCTTGATTTTTCAAGCTTACAGATGGGTAATCTGATTTGAACGATTTTAAAGCATTGTATGTGACTATACCCATCTGTCTAACGTACTTAAATGTTCGTGTTTTGTTTTCAGGAACTGCTGGTGATTCTCTTTCTGGTCATCGTGGTTACCCCTTTACCACCAAAGATCAGGATAATGACAGCAACAGAAGTAACTGTGCTGTGTCCTATAAAGGAGCCTGGTGGTACACAAACTGTCATGAATCCAACCTGAATGGTCTGTATCATCACGGAAAACACTCATCAGAGGCTGATGGTGTCAACTGGTATCACTGGAAAGGATATTACTACTCCGCCAAGAGAGCTGAGATGAAAATCAGACCAGTGAACTTTTAGGAACCCTCTGTAGTTTCCTCGTTTACATGCTGATCAAAAACAGGTGTTTGAAAAAGAAATGTTTATTAACTGACTAGGCAATTAAAATATCTGAAAAATGAGCTTTGTTATCATTTATTGTTACTATTTTCTCACTCTTCAATTTCCACTCTGTACTCCTTTCCTTAGTTTGTCTGCTTTCCTTTCATTTGCTCTCCTTGACTTACACTGTTAGTCTTGTCCCGATAGGTTTGTTCCTTGACCTGAAAATAAAGTTTTATATGATTACAAGCAATAAATTTTTGCCCGTTTTAGCCAAAACAGTCTACTGATTTTTAGCATACATTAGAAAAGTTCTAGCTACTTAACTTTGACAGAGCTGGTTCCATGTGAAAACGAGGAACACTTACTTTTATCTCACCTTTCAGTGTTCGCCTAGCCTTTAGCTGCCGACTGGACCTTTCGTCGGAATACGTCGTCAGCGATTGCTCGTGCAGTATTATTTTTTATCTATTCATCTTCGCCAAACTGAAATACTTAGATACATAAAATGATCAAAACTGCAAAGCCTGAGTAAAATCGCGTTTGAGGCACTTTAACGACTCGTGCTGAAAGAGATATTAATAACAAAGCCATTCCGTACAAGTCTAGGGTAGCATCAGTGATTGTTGGCAATTAGGTCAGTCAATGAGACCAATAATTCCAGTGTGAAATTCCAAAAATTACCTGGTGCAAATGGAACAGAATTTTCCAGTTGACTAATTTGAATCAAAACATTATACATGTCAATAAAAAATTATCTTTTAGAACCACTCAAACATGTGCTTGCGCTCCGATATAACTATATCACTATTTTCTGCTCACAATGCCTTCTGCCAGTGCAAAGCACGGACATAGAAACTACACAGAAAGTCCAAGAAACTCTCTCCTGGAAGCAAAGAGAAAAAGTCTGCTGAGTGCTTAAGGACATTCGCGCCCAAAAACTTACCACATACAGATGTTTTGAAAACTTTGACCGCAGGTGGAAAATGATAAGATTAGATTAAAAACGTAAAAAAAATCGGGGGTCACCGAACTCGTTTTGAAGATAAGGCGTAGCACAGACCATAGTATTTCTAGGATTTCCAGTCATTCGAGGCTATTCTGGCCGGATTCATTACTATCGGCATATACTTAACTTGAAGAATCATATCTAAGTTATGTGTGTTTAACAGAGCATATGTAGGCCTATTTGATAAATCTTTGCTACATATGTCATTAAACAGTCCGGGATCGTTATCATTTTTGATAACCTCACCAAAACAAACCATAAACCAATCGTTGCACAGGATTTCGTTCACGTGACGTTATTTGGTAGCAACAGTGTCCAATTCAATATGCCGGTCGACGAGGCGCTGCGATGAAAGGGGCTACCCACAACACCACAATGCAGCGTCATTGAATTAAATTTAGGTTTGCTTCATAATAGGTTATGGGATTATGGAATAAAAACAGAAATGTATGGAAGAAAACTGTCTTCGTCCAAAGTTACTGCGAATTTAATTTCCGTGTGATATTTGTTCCGCGAGTGAAATGACACAGCGAAGGTAGACAACAAATATTCTGTTCACAAAAGCGTTGTTTATTGACACTAATATGATAATAGCTTCCATTTTCCCTCAGGCTTCATTTTCTTGGTAGCGGGCGAAGCTGCTTGTTCAACAGTCTGTAGTAAATAAAAACGAAAAAGTAACAGTAAATACATCTTGAAGAGCTGCAACTTAATTTCGTTTAGTTTGCGTGATAACAAACAGTATAAGTTTAATTCAACAGCCAGGCTCGGCGTAGTAACACGTAAAATGCAAGTAGCTAACATGTTCACGGAATATTTGTTCCTCCAGAGCTAACATTTAGAGAGCTTAAAACATATCTGGCAATACAAACGAGCCGAGAGAGAAGAAACCTGGCAAAAAACAGACGTGTCAAACTCTACAAATTTCACGCTGATTGCAGCGGAAGCCAACCTGACATATGACCTATGTCCTTCCAAAACTACAGGATTTTTGCTTAGCGAAATATTCAAAGATCCCCAGATCGTACCATACAAAAGGGGCAGATCCTTAGAGATATACTAGTTCGAGCAAAACTTCCTAAAGCGGCTACTACACGCGGATAGGAGTTGCGTAGGCCTGTTACCCCATTGTTGTCACTCGCTGAATCCAACGTTCATTATATTAATGACTGGTGTGCCAGAAAACTGACCTAGTTTGGCCGGCATTTCTTGAAAATATCTCAGGACCACGAATGTGTGGACATTGAATCTTGGACTCAAAAATATAGGCAACTTACCTTTTAATGCATTTGCCGATTGACCGTCTCAGGCGATAAAAATACCTCACGTACGTCAGGCAAACATTAGGCCGGCGGGGATGAATAAAATCGCTGTCGTCTTCAATGTCGATATCATGTCGTTTGAATTCAAGCTTGAATTTTTCTTTAGGTCTTGCAGAAGTCCTTTTTGAATCGAAGACGTAGTCTTGCCACAAAATCGACATAAATTTGTTGTTTTGATTCTATGGGTACCAGCATCCGCCATCTCAATACCTAGGAACACATCAATCAGCATCAATTACAGATGTAGATATGGCCGCCGTTACGAACAGCACATCGCAAATCAAAACAACCCCGTGCACTTTTTTCACAGATCGTGCACAACACTAAAAACAGATTAAATCCCAAGTATATAGCGTGAAGATTAACGACATATTTTTTGTGATTGTCGCAAAAATCTGCAAGCAACTTAAATCTAATGACAAAATGAAAAACATACCTGATCTGTATGCAAAATTGCAAGCGCTATTTCACTTTACGAGTAGCATTTTACATCGTTTACGCTGGTCTTCAGCCGCCATCTTCAAAACACGCGAGGCTCTTCCTTTCTTGGTACTTATCGAATAGAGTTATGGGTAAAACACCCGAGCATAATCGAACAAAGCGAAGTGAATACGAAAATTCCCAATTTTTGAAATGGCCGCCATTATATGACGTCACATGGTTATCAAAAATGATAACGATCCCAGACTGTTAAATCAGCTAGAATTAGCCTTAAAAAAAATACAACTTCTAAGTTCCGCACACCTGTATCCATGTACCAATTCGACCCTATTTGAATAGTACATGAGAAATAATTAAAACTTCCCACGTACAGATTTTTTCTGTTTTTTAGTATAATGAAAAGAATCAGAAAAGGAAGTGATCTGCCGAAAAAAAAAGTGGGGGTCACCGAGCATCCAACAAAATATTCGCAAACAAAGTTAACGCAAAGGTAAGCTCTATATTTTGTTGAGTTTTCGACTCGCCCCGGTGCGCGCGCTTGAAAATGACGTGGCACGCGCGTGGCCAATGAATAGCGTGCGCACTAGAGATGCGCAGTAGCAATGGGCGCGAACGTCCTTATGGTGGCTCAAAACAGTTTCCAGCACTTTCCAAGACGAAGATTTTGATGGGTCATTATTACCACTCTTTATCAGTTGATGCTACAATCATGGTGTCAAAAAACTGCCCAATCATTGGTGAACATGTTGGTATTATTTTCGTGGCACAATAGGTTACCATAGCAAAACTAACAGGCCAACCGAGACACTTGCCTCGGTCATTTCTTTGGCTTTTGTTGTTTATAGTACCTAATACCTAGGACGAGAACTCAACCATGGACTGATTGCCTCAGTCATAAGTTATTCATAGACATTGCCTCAGTCAAAAATTTTTTTCTGGCTACGGCCCTGATGGCCCGCTAAAAACACCCTTAATTTCAGCTTTAAGCGCTTATATTTCAAAAACGGCATGGTGAAATTTTTTTTTTGGCAACGAGCCAGCCGAGCGAAGACCTCGGCTGGCGAGGCGGCAGAGAATAGTGCTGCTAAAATGGACCACGGCCATGGATTGGTTGACAGAATATTGATTGCCACCCCTTGGCTTACAGGCCAACGCTTTCAGAAATGGAGAGAGAGCAACGCAACAACTCTCAACAGAGGCTGTTGAGGACTTTGTGGAGTATTTTCAAAACGTCAGTGAAACAGCCGAACACATCTACTTCACCCTCTGCGAAGCCATCCAACAGGGGAAAGTCCCGCCCAAATCCAAAATCCCAGAGCTTGTTCCCCGCGTCGCAACTGCACTCCATGTCTTCAATCACACAATGAACGAACTGCTCTCCGGAGTTCCCGCCACCGCACCTCCAACTGAGATCTCAAACACCACTCGAAAGTGCCACTCAATTTGTGCATCACCTGGAAAGCCAAAAGGACATGCTGTGTTAGGTCACGGTCAGCGAAAAACGAAATTAATACTTTACAACTAGAGCACAATAACCGATTACACTACAGTTATGTATCAAAACACTGAGAATTTTTCGTTCTTTAGAACAACGAAATTATTGCTTTGAACCGTTACACATAAATTAGAGCACAATCACCAGTTGCATTTCAGTATCAAAACACTCAGAATTTCTCGTTCTTTAAGCGTGAGCAAAGAGTGACTATGCTGGCAAGGTAAACGTTACACTCTTTTTTTTATATAAGAATATATTTTATAAGAATAGCGAAGCTGAAATTTGCGAAATTTTAAGAATACTTTAAGAATTAAGCAGAGGCTGGGATTTTGAAAAGGATAGATATAATTTTGTGTGTTGAAACATCTGTAAATACAAGTTTTATGATTACAGTTCAAGTTAAGTGATTACCGGCTGAATTGTCCTTGACATAGTTGAAACAAAATCGGCTACTTTCGTTTTCATTACGCTATTTCTGTGCGAAATGCGGTTTTCCAATCCAAAACGGCCAAGTGTCATTTGCAGTGACATCTTTGCCTCGCTGACTGCAACGAAGAGTGATGGAGCACGTGCACAATGTAACGCGATTCAGATCCAGGTACCAAACACTTGTAATTGATACCCCAATAAATTCTAAAACGGAAATGTCATAAGCTATAATTTAAGAATATTACAAGAATATTTTCAGCCTAAAATCGGCATAAAAATAAGAATACTCAGCCTGGGCTGAAAAAAAACAACATTCTTATAAAAAAAAAGAGTGTAGCCAAGTTAACCGGTAGTTTCGCAATTTGGACATTTCTGCAGTACATCACGAAATGCTGCCACGTTATTCCTGTTTATTGCCTTGTAACCATATGTTCCCATTCGGATTACAAAAGCTTATTTCATTTGTGTTTGATTTACTTCAGTTCTTAAAGAGATCACAAACACAACGTGCAATAAAACAATCGAA
>JAHPZR010035624.1:0-33549 GCA_019787425.1 Platygyra sinensis
TTTTTACAGCTGTCTCCAAATAATAAATTATGCATAATTTTTGACATTTTCTTTCAATTAATGATTAGTCATACAAAAGCATCCAGGTCCTACATCTTAAAATAGATCTAGTAGAATTGTCACACAAGGAGGTTCCATCCAAGATTGACAGGCATTGAGAAGGGAGGGACAAGGGAAATTTGGGGGTGAGTAGGAAGTGCATAAAGAAAGCACAATAATCAAGGGGAGAAGAAGAAACTCTTTTCCTTGATTCTAGCTGTGGTTCCTTGCAATGCCATTAAAAAATTAGGTCTCTTCTTCTAGGGCTTCATGTTTACACCTAAATCCCTCATTTCTTTTGTTTCTCAAGCTTCACCTGCCATACAGACAAACTAAGACACATTATAAAGAATGATCAGCAAAGGCAACATACCTTCCAGACACCAGCACTGAACCCAAACAAGCAACATCACATATCACGTCATTATGACCTTCCAAATTCCTAACATAAAACTTCATGTAAGTTCTGTTGGAAGCAGACATCAATGGTTCTCTTGCAATGGCAGTTTTTGCTGTCTCAGCAACTTCAGGTACTCTAGGGCATTTTAATTCACGAGTCTGATTGCAAAGTTCATTTGGTGAAGCCTGGTCATTTTTGCTTGGAACATTTTCGCTGACGACTTCTGGTGAAGATTCCTCAGCATGAGTCTGTACTACAGATGGTACATTTGTTTGTTCTTCTTCTTCTTCTTCATTCAAAGAAGTTTGTTCATCTTGTTTTGCTACACCTTCCATGGTTTGAAGTTCAGGGCTCAGTTCTTCATCTCTAGCTACCAGCTCTTGTACTTTGGAGCGTACTTCATCTTTCCTACAAAGCTATAATAAAACGGTCACACTGAGAGAAAACTTAAGATAACCGGGCTTGGCACCCTGTATAAAACAAAGGGCAACCTCTAAGAACACAGTAAGAAGTACAGATGAGAGTTAGAATGTGGCATTTTAATTAAACAAGGACTAAGCTATATGTCTAAAAAAAGGAAACCTCCCTCTGCCATGGGTATTCTCTATATATATTGAGTTTAATTAACTTTTATAATTTGCAATTAAGTATTCAATTAGTTTCTATTATTGTTGTGCAAGATTTTAGTATTGTATAGCGCTTAGGACAACAGTGTGCATGTGCAATATAACTTTAAAACTTATTTATTAGGGTAAATGCAAGACTTTGGGAGTACGCGAGATTTGCGTTTTTCTTTGCACACCAAACACAATTTGACTCTTAAAATTGTGAAACAAAGACCTCAAAGAGTTTTAACATACAGGCACAAGACATTTAGACATTCAGATGTCTTGAATGAATGAATGAATGAATACCTTTATTTAAGTGTCAGACTAAAATAGCAGTAGATAACCACTAAATGGGGACACTATAAAATAAATTGAAAATGACTAAATCTATAAAAAAAAAAAAAAAAAAATCAAAATGCTAATTGAGCTTGAAATTCTAAGATTGGTTAACATGCTAAAATATTTACATAAAAATAAACAATTAAACAAATCACTACTTAAAGATAATTTCTTACACTTAAACAAAAAATCAATAGTATGGGACAGCTTAGTCTAAAAAAAATCAAGACTGCCATATCCACTTAACTACTAAAGAAATGAGTATGTGAGACCTACAAACTTTTGGAAAAACCGTGTTTTTTGAAGGACCATTCCAACCCCTTATAATCATACTGTTATTATTTGAGGATTTTAATCCATTTACTCCAGGAGCTTTTTAAACAAAAAGAAAAGCCTGGGCATGAGCCAAATTAGCTCTAATCTACTAAAAAGAAAAGACATTTACAGCATGACAGCATGATTTTCTATTCACTAGCACCACATTTAACAACAGATTTGCCCAGGCATAGGCAGAAATCAAAATTTGGAGATTGGATGAGAAAGTGACCTGTCTTTAGGCTTTGTTTTTTCACTAATTTTTCACCTACAGTGTAGTTTCCTTTCTCTACTTTTCTCATCTTTTTGTAACAATGATTGACCTTCTTCTGGGCTTGCTTCCAACTCAAAACGATTTCTGAGAAAGCACCAAGACAGCCAATTTTTTCATGGAGTAGCTTTGTGTAGTTGCTGGAAATTTTGCTACCAGTTTTCACTCAAATTCCTGAGTATTTTTGTGGATATTTCAGGTTCCATTGAGCCGATCACTTTGATCTTTTCCTCCTGTAGAACTTGAGTTTAGATGATACCAATTTTAGTGTTAGGTGATCACATCAGAAGCGGAACAAAGGGCAATATTCATGACAGTATGGAGATTGGTCTACAATAATATTATTGTAAAAAAAACATGGACAATTATTGTCCATGTTTTTTATGACCATCGGACTTATGACATTAGAAATGAACAAACAAGTTATTGATGGGGCTAATTTGGATAATTTACAATTAGATTATGAGCTCGGAATTTCTATGAGGTGATAGTTGATGAGGCCGAAGGCCGAATAAACTATCAGCTCATAGAAATCAAGAGCTCATGATCTAATTGTTTTAGTAGAATTCTTACTAAAGTTTACTTCAAGTAACGATTTCCAACTATTTCTCAACTTATTATGAACCTTTGCACCTTAAAAAAATCGGCTGGACTGAATTGGCATTTAAAATTGAAGTCATGCACGCGCGCGCATCATTTTTTTCCATAATTTCAACCTGTTTTTTAAGTCAAGAAACCGTAAATGTCCTTCGTTTAGTCTTCTCGGGATCTTAATCGTCCATTTTCATCCAAATTTTCCTACAAAACTTTGGCAAAATGAAAAAACTTTGGCCATTTCGTAGATGAGTTCCAGCCACCGCACACTAATGGCTGATAGTGTGCAGTCTGGCTCAGCCAATCAGATTACAGCATTTGCATTAGTATACTAGTAGAATTCCTCTAAAATAGATTAAAAGAGCATCTTTTTATAAAGGGGCAGATATTTTTAATAATTGCATATGGATCTAGTTCAAATCTGTTTATCTCTTTAAAATTTTATATGTATATTTTTAGATTTCTTATATAGCTTTTTAGATTTTTGCATTTTATATTTAATTTTATTTTACGCAGGACCCATTTTGATAGCAGTTTTTATAACTGAAATGGTCATCCTGCATAAAAATTATCATTATCAAAATCATTACCATTACCACTACCATTATCATTATCATTTCAATTCTTTTCCATATTTTGAACTGTCACATACAATCATTAAATTCCCTTACAAACTCTTAAATCAAACAACAATGCTGAACATTATGCAAATTATGGTGTCCTTCTTAATCTTTCCTACATTTTGCAGACCTTATGGAAAGTGTGTGCTACTAACTTTTTCGCTCAAAATCAGGTCTCCAAAGACATTTTTACTCTGAGAATTTGTTATAAATATGATCTATTAGTAATTTGAACTGATATCATACGATTCAAGGAGTTATTGTGCACCAAATTTCAAATCAGCATCACACCTCAAACTCATCGGATTTTGAAATTACTCATGTAATTACTTCCTGAATAGGCCTTATCACGGTTTTCGGCGCCATCTTAACAGGTAGGCAAAGCGGTCAGGGATTACAGTATACCTGCCAACTTTTTCTGAGATATACGCGTGAGATTTTTATCCTCAGAGTGCTGGGATTTTTGAAGACGACACGATCATTTCTGAAGATTCCCGAAGAAGTCTGAAGTCTTCTGAAGATGTCTAAAGTCTGCCGAAAGCGAAGTTATCGAGAAAACACTTAACCACAAGAACCGACATTAGTTGATAACATCAGCGCTATAGTTCGCTCCCAGTGCTTTTCACTTCAAAAATCAGAGATCACGAGGAAGGTATTCTCATTTATTCATTTTACACATGTTTTTTGTTCCTTACATGGGTCTGAGTTAACAATTATTTTTGGGAATTGTGTCAAGCAAGACGGCAACAACTCACATTTTTCAATCAGGCGTGAGAAATTGCCCTGCAAGCGTGAGCCGGCGTGAGATCGAAGTTTTCAACCCATAGGCGTGAGACTCGCGCCTAAGGCGTGAGAGTTGGGAGGTATATTACAGTGTTTGTGTGGGAATAAAATGGCAAATGACCTTGTCCAAAATTGAATTCTATGCAATTTAAGAATTGCAACGTTAAAATACTGAGCAGAAGATTGTATTTACTAAGTTTGGAGGATATAGCTTGGCTAGAATGCACTCAATTTTTCCATACATTTGTCTGTTAATTTGGCAGGGTAGAAGGGACGGTGTAGGGAAAAAATTACAGACAAATGTACAAAAAATAAGCAAAATTCAGAGTGTCTTCTATCCAACCTACATTCTTCAAACTTGGTGAATACAAATCTTCTACTTGGTATTTTAATGTCGCAATTCATAAATTGCGTAAAATTCAATTTGGAAAAAGTTATTTGCTATCAGATTCCCATATAAACACTGTAATTTCTGACAGCTTTGCCTATCCATCAGGATGGCGCCGAAAACCACGATAAGGCCTATTCAGGAAGTAATTGCACGAGTAATTTCAAAATCCAATGAGCGTGAAGTGTGATGTGATAAGGCCTATTATAGACCCCATTATACACCGCTCAGTTCAATTACTATTACCAATCTTTTTTTCCAGCAAGATAACCTCTAAGCTGAAGTGACTGGGAAAATATGCATTTATTTTTACATAATGGCTAACAATTAATTTGCTGAAATTAAACTTGAAATTCAAATTAACCAATTATAAATAATGTTATTATTCATGAATAACAATTGAAGCATAAATGGCGTCTGCTTACCTTTTGGCGCTAATTACGATGATATCTCTTTTCACACAAAAGGAACAAAGGTTATTGAGAGGCATCCGCAGAAAAAAAGGATTATAAATTTCAATTTAAGCTAAGTACTTTCCAAGCTACGTGGCTACCCAGAAAATCATGATTTACAATCGCTTTGAAGAAAAAGTACTGGTGTATTAGCTATCTGTTACCTTTAAAAATTCCTCTTCTGTCAAATCCCGCTCTAATTCCTCCAACTTTTCTATTTGGCGAAGCTTTTTTCTAAATTTACGGAGCTCAATGGCGATATTCTGCCTTTCCAAGTCGGCCATTATACATTTGGAAAAGATAGAAGACTGGGAACTACCCTCATAGTGATATGGGGAAGGGGTAGGGCTTGGGTTGGCTTGGGTAGGGCAGGTGCCATCAGCCCCCTTCTCCACCCCCCAACCTCGTCCCCAGTGCAGGGAAAAAGCCCTGGGAACGAGGTTGCTCCACCCCCATCCCACCCCGCCCATCTTTCACTTTTTAGAGTGCAGCGCATAATTACCAAAATTGATTTGTTCCGCCGGAGTTAATCTCCTTAACACTGTCTAGAACCTACCTGTTTACTAACTGGGAGATCTACAAGTGTGATAAACTAGGAGTGATGGGCCCCTGGATAAACTGAATTAAATTTGCTTTGATTTATGTATTCAATGTTTTCTTTGAGGTCTTGAATAGAACAGTGCCATTTTAATCGGAAGCGATTTGTGAAATTAAAACAATATGATTTATGATTTCAACGATGCGGATCAAGATTTGTCGACTGTCACCTGCCTTCGCAGACTGCCATATTCTAAATAAATAGATTTGAAAAAACATACACACGACATTCATTTTGTCAAAGATTTGTCAAATAACTCGCGTGTAATAAGAAAAGCTCCTATTTCATTGGTTCGTGTGCGGCACTTTTCCTCATCAAAGAAAACAAGAGGAAAGGAAAGATGGAAAGATAAGGGAGTCTTGTATGTCGCATAGCCATTAGTCAAGCCCTGCGTGCTTCTAATTGCCAAACAGGATTACTCATTCGCTGATTGCTTTGTTGTGTAAAGAAACTCGACGCTGGGTGTTTCATGTCATTCGGTTGCCTGTGGAATGGTCCGCGGTAGGGTGAAGAGCCGATACCTCTTTATTACCTCTTCATTCAAGAGCTTAGTTGTTGTCCGACAAGTGCTGTGACAGTGTACTTGATGAGTCACTTAAAATAAATTTAAATTTGGCTCTTGAGGACAAATTGTTTCGACAGCGTGATTTCGCCAATCGATCCACCCGATATCTTTTATAGCTGACCTCAATTTTCGCCAACTGAGGGTCAAATGCAAGCGATTCAGGAATGGCTGCGAAGTTTAGTGGGATTATCGTGCAACTTTTAGCTGTGTGGATTATTCAGACTTGTTGTTCATCATGCGGCGACCACCTTAGAGATAGTTCCGGAGACCTTCGCTTTCCGCTTAGCGGAGGAAATGTCGGCGAAAGACTGCAGTGTACGTGGACAATAACAGTGCCAGGGATGCTTCGCGTGAAAATTACTTTCACGAGCTTTGTTATAAAAACATCATGTTGCTCGTGTGTACATGATTTTTTAGAAATTCGCGATGGATCGCTTGACAATTCGACACTCATCGGACAATTTTGCGCTAAGAGGGAACCTAAATATGTGTTCTCCACTGGAAATGTAATATGGATTCAATTTACTTCCAATTTTCGTACGTACAGTGGGAATCGCTTTCGGCTGTCATGGGAGGCTGTATGTGGGAGCCATTTCACGGAGACCACAGGCAGTTTTACTTCCCCTGGCTATCCACTACCTTACCAAAACAACAAAGATTGCATCTACAGTATCGATGTACCCAGAGGAAGAATTAAAGTAAAGTTCGAGAGCTTTAACGTCGAAGGTCGAATGCCTGTTTGTTTATATGATTTTTTAGAAGTAAAGGAAATCGGATACTTCGAACTCTCAAGTAGTCAAGCGGAGTCTCGAAGGCGTCGCTACTGCGGCAATGAAAAACCTCCCATTATTTACTCAACAAGGAGTAGCAATCTGTGGTTTTGGTTTAAGAGCGACCTCTCTGGTGAGCAATCAGGATTCGTAGCGAATTATCGCACCATTTCAGCTGGAGAGGGTACGTGTGGAGGCACTCTAAGTGATCCGTCTGGCTTCTTTTACTCCCAAAATTACCCATATCACTTTCCTCCCGGCCAAGAATGCGTGTGGAAAATAAGGGTGGCATCTGACATGCATGTACATTTATACTTTGACACGTTGAACTTTGGTGTTAAAAATGATGGAGTCTGTGAAAATGGCTTTTTGGAGATTTACGATGGGCTAGATGATTCCTCTCATGAACTTGGCATGTATTGTGGAGAATTAAAACCCAGCAAAATCATTTCTAGGACAAACCAGTTGATGATCAAGGCAGTGTCCAAGCTTGAAGGAGAAAATATTGGATGGTTTTCCTTGCGCTATGAGTCATCTGCCAGGAGTGTCTGTGGGCCGCAGAAGTTTACCTGTGTCAACCGGCAGTGTGTCGAGAGTCATGCCACATGCAATGGTGAAAAAGAGTGTGACGATGGCTCTGATGAGGAGGATTGTCCGAAAACTGAAGAACCTGGTTTCCTTTCCTGGTACAGATTCTGGCCTGTCAGCATCATAGGAGGCATGCTGATAGTAGGTGTCTGGCTTTGGAGGGCATGGAAAAAAATAGCAGCAGCCCGATCTGAAGTGGATGAACACCATACCACAACTCTATCGCCAGGTGATATTGAAATGGTCCCATGTACAGCTGCAGAATCCCCCAAACCCCCAAGTTACAGCGAGGCTGTTGGACAAGAATGTAGGCCTCCACCAACTTATGAGGAAGCTCTTAGAGAAGAAAACAACCCACAAGACAACACATTAGAAACAGATCATTCAGAGGCAACTAGGGCCAATTCTGACTTATGTAATAGCAATGTGACATCGTCTGGAAATACATCTCGCGCAGCGTCCATGGTAGTATATGAGAGGTCCTCATCTAGTAATGGCTCTCCATATGACACTCACAGAAGGCGAGGACCCGCCAATCAAAGAGTTTAGTAATTTTCTGTTCACAAAGTCACAGATGATAGAAGTTAGCAACAAAATAATTTTATTAGTGTAACTAATGCAACATGGACATGATCATAGCAAGAGATTTGAAAGTTGAGCTCTGGGTTGATGATAGCACAAGACCATGGAATTTTCACTGTGCAGAGAATTCACATTTCATGTGAACTTCGCAAGCATGCAAATCACAGTCGTGTGCTGCAAAATCTTGCTTTGATTGGTAGGAGACTCAGAGTGTATAATGACCCAGCATTGTTATTTAGAAGCTTGGTGAATGGTAAATGCGAGAACGGGAGACTAACATTTTTCTTTGTGAGTCTGAGAGAGTTTAATTTTTAATTGCAAAACGAGACTTCAGTGTTTAAAATTCAAGTGTGGGATATTCAGACTTTAGGTGTTCAGATGTCATACATCGAACAAACAAAGAAAATATATTGTCAGGCATTCTAAGAGTCTTTTAGCCTTCCAGTAAATTGAGACTCCAAGACTCACAGCTTTGTGAAAAAATAGACTGGGAGACAACCATATCCACTAAAAGACTAGACTGCTAGGCCTGACAAAAATTGACAAAAATTTGTCAGACCCATGGTTTTTCATGGATCATTTGCTACCCCTACAAAGGTTGCGTAAAATTAGGAGTAAAATACACCATAAGTGATTAGTGGTAGCTGATGTACGCCATCAGGCGACTGGAGACATGTTTTAAACGTTAAGGGTTTGATCAAACTTTCACATGCCTTGTATAGTTTCAATATAAACCTCAACTTGTCCAAGATCACTGCCTGTTTCTGGAATCGGTAGCTTTACCTTACTCCTAACCATTTTACAAAGTTAACATGACAAAAATGTTGTAAATTATCACTCAGCACCACTAGTGTTCTTCTCAAAAGCTTTCACTTGAACCGTCATACACTACACCTACTACAGAATTTAAAGTAATGACCACCTAGCCTGCGTAGCGCTCGTTTCCAAACACTTATGTAAAGGGAACGAAACTGGGAGGGAGTGCAAAAAATAAGGAGCAGAGGGAGACCTCTCTCCTTATTTTACCCCTCCCCATTCTCGCTCACCCCCTCCCCACTTCTCCCCAATATTTTGCTCACGCCAGGCATATTTCTTTGCTCACCCACTTTTTCACTCCAGTGTTCGATCTCCGTCAGACTGGAAAGGAAAGGAAACAGTTGCTACACAGGTTATAACCACCTTGTTCAGCGCAATAAACGAGCACCATGTGAAAGTACTGCTCAATAGCTTTCATTTGATTGGCCTCAACCAAACTTACCAGTTAGAATCACCTATTGCCTCTCTCTAATATTGACACTTCCAAGTGAAGAGCTCATTATAACCTTGATCAGCTATAAATTCTCCTTGTTGTTTACATTTTATTTATAACATTTCTTGCTTTGGAGAATTTGATTCTGAATTCATGAAGTCTTTCCTGTTATCATAGAGGCTGTCATTCTCATAACCTGCTTAATTAGATATAGAGAGATGCTTTTGAGAGAAGTTACATGTATCATTTTATCAGGTTGTTAAAAGGTTAATTCTGAATGAGGTGATGGGTGAAGTCAGTAATGTTTTTGAAAAAGACTCAATAAAAGAGGAAAAATTTTGCCTGCTGAAGTATGGGTCAGTTCATTTTTATTGTCAAAGTTAATGGTATTGTACCTTATGGGAATTCATCTGTTTACTGATCCATTAAAGCCTCATTAAGGGTGAAGTCCTGGCCAAATGGACTTGCAAGCAGTTGGAATTTGCTGTAAGTCAAACTTGCACAGAGACTTCCAAGTTTCCTCACAAGAACACAAAAGTCGCAAAAAAAACCAAGGCTACAGGCTTAGTCATATTCTGTATTTCATTGGCTATAACAACAAATGGGTGTCACTCAACTTGCATTGACTTGGACTGGGTGACTAAACAGTAAAAATCTTGCAAAGACTCGCATGCAAATTTCATCTTGACTAAAGAGAGCGCAAGTCATAGCAAGTGAAGGCAAGTGCACCAAAGCCCTGTCCAAACCAAGTCAGAAGTAAAAACTTGTGACTACTTGCCAGTCCGTTTGGCCAGAGCTTTATGTCTTGGTCATGCATGAAAACATTCAGACAAATCTAGATAATCATTAGTTCTCATTATGTTTTACCATCACTCTCAAATGTCCAAAATACTTTTACACTTCCTTTTAAATATCTTTTTTCCACTAATTATTTATCTATAAAATGATATTAAAATGCTATACAAATTATGAAATTAATAGAAATAATTATTATCTTTAGTTTCCTGTTACTTTGCCAACAACCCCACATTAGGGACCTTTCCACAACAGCCAGTTTAGTTTGGGTGACCTAAGTCAATAACTACAACTTGATATTTCAAACATGGATAAGAGCTTTGATTCATTATTTCATTATTTTTTTCACAGCATAACGTCACTTTTTTAATGCACTTGTTTACACAACATGAACAGTAGCATAATGGAAGATCACTGTTTGATGCCATGGGCATACATTGTATGGGCATACATTTGCCCAAAAGGGCATACATTTGCCCAAAAATGAACATGTCAAAAGCATTGTCAATAAAACTATGATAGCTATCAGATCACTTGTAAACCTTATTATTGTCAACATCATTACTTTTAAAATATAATATGGGTCTACATGTATATATATAACAACCAAATCAATGTGCGCGGTTTGATTGGTCAATCAGCTGTGGGTTATTGTGCCGGTAAACCCACGGAAGAATCGCGCGTCTTCTGAACCACTGCGGCTCGTGGTTTACAAATTCTTCTCGTGTTCTACCAACATCCCGCGTGGTTTATCAGCTTAAAACCCATAGAAACTTCTATTGCTTAAATAAACCAAGCCACAGCCAGCCAGCTAGCTTGCATCAAACAGGGGAAGGTAAGGGGGGGGGGGGGGGGGGAGTTTGGGTATCTCTTCCCTGGGAAACATTTTAAAGATAAAGACCTCAATAAATGCTTTCTAATTCTGTCTGTATTCTGACATCACATTAATTCTAACAAATTCATAATTCCAATTTTGACTCCTTGCTAAATTAACACACTTCTCTTTGACTGCACATACTCGCACTGAGCATTTGCCCATCATCTAGCTAACCTGTAGGACTCTTGGGGTTTTGCTAGCTTGATGAGCATCAGTGACAGGGCCTGAGCCAGTAGTTTCCAGATAAATAATTTCAACATACAGAAAAAAAAAAGTGGTCTGACTTATCTGTGAACTTAAGGGTGCTTTAGCAAATTTAACATGTGCCGTATTTTGGCGAGCCCGTAGGGCCAGTCAAAATACAAACGAGTAAAAATTCTCAGCGATACTACACAACAAAACGTCTAATAGGAGATTTATTACCCAACTCACCAAATTGTTATGTTTCGCGGATATTTACGGGGAATGTGCGACAGAAGTATGCAAAGCGGAACGGAATTGGCGCTGGAAATCCAGACAAGTGATTGGTCAATGGCAGAAAACCTGTCCAACCGGTCCTGTGGAGTACAAATACCGCGTGATATTTGTACTCGTTTTGGGCGTTATTTGTACTCTGCGCAGTGCAGTTGGATATGATACATGTAATTGCTAGGGTATGAAAATATTAGTTGGCTTTGCCCTCCTATCTTGAGTTACAGATGAAGTCTATGATTGGATTGAGTCAGGTTTTAAATGTCAACTCTCAATTTAAGAGGCACACCATTGAAACCAGCAACGAAATCAAAACTGGCTCAGTATTTTTGACTGCATTAAGTAGCACATCACTGACAGTATTCTCTTTTTTTCTCATGGTAATTTTTAAATTCCACTGCAGTTATGATTCAAGGGAAGAAAAAAAACTTTCTTGGTTAACATTATCACAGGAGCAGGAATCTGCTTCTTTCTATTAAAAGTCTCAAACTCTCTTGCAACTTTACCATTAACTCTAACTAACATACTGACTACATCTTCTTCATGAGCATAAGCATTGAAAACATCAACTATGGCTTGGACAAACCATGACCCTTTCTGAAGATTGCTCCATGACACATATCCAGGTACAGTGGAGTATGCAACCAACATGTCGGCTTCAGCAGGAAGACTTTTTGGTCCAACAAATGTCTCAACCTTGTCTGTTGGAAATACTGCACTAAGAAGCTGTTCAGTGGTTCGCTTTACAAGAGAGTCTCTACGAATATGGGCACCATCTTTCATGTCAGCACCATGATCAAAATCACTTCCACGACATGCTTGAATGAAAAATAACTTTGGTTTACCAACTAGGTCTTTAGCCATGTACCCATTGAAAAGTGCAAGCAGGTCAGGTATTGACACAAGAACTCCATCGACGCCATAAATTTGCCCTTCCAAGCCATGACTCAACAGACAGACTACCATAGAATCTGCTGCTCTGTGATCATCTGATTTAGCAAACTGGAGGAGAGTTTCCTTGAGCTGCTTTGAAGTTTGATTTCTAACCATTTTCACCTTGTACTGCAGTTGTGTAAACAGGTCTTCGAGCTTTTGAGCATCTAGGTCAGAACCACCTCTTCTGTTAAGATGCTCAAAGTCTACATTGTTCACAATTAGACACCAGCCATGAGGCTTGCATTTCATGGAGTACACAAAATCCTTATCAGTATCATCTGACACATTCTTTTTCAATTGCGAAGGGGTGGAAACATTTGGTTTTACTACTTTCACTTGGTGGAAAGGAAAAGGACCGCTGTTACCATCATTCAACTCCAGTGGGATGTTGCCTTTGTTTTCGGCTGAAGTGGTACTTGAAATTGCTCCTTGAAAATACAAGCAAGATTTGTTTCTCTGTTACAAAATACCACTATGGATGGGGAGGGCAGTTGCATGCCCTGGTTTCTGTTGTATTCTAAAGGATTCTTGCCTATTTTTAATGTACTACTCTTAAGGTAACCTGAAAAAGGAAATTTCACTTTAAATTTTGCCGCCATGAGTGATCATTTAGACAACCTGTGCATGAAATCTTTCTTTTCTTTACTTTCAATTTTATTTATTTTTGGGGTTTTCCATAGCGAGTTGCCTGCTGACTGGGGATCATTGTTCTTGGGTTACCCAAAATTCCTTATCAAATTTTGTTGGCTTCAGTTACCCTGACAGGCAGGGATAACAATAAAGTTATCAAAGAAAAAAGGCACTGCAAAGAGGAAGATAAGAGAGACAGCTGGGGAAAAAAGACAAGCCCTAGGATTTCAAATTTCATTAGTTAACACTTTTTTGGTTTGTGTCCAGTGGTTATGGGAAACAACCAGTAACAGAAAATTTTTGTGACAAAATGTCACGTTGGATTTGGATACAAATAAAAGAAAATAAAACACTATATACATATAAGCTTATTGCGGGCCCAAGAGAGGTCCGCAACCCTAATCTTGACAGTGACCAGCGGATTGCGTATTACGCATGCGCACCACGATTATGACAGGGACGCTGAAACTGGAAGTTGAAAATTTGTTCTGCAACTAAGAACGATCAGAATGCGAAAAATGTGTCAATCAATGTGTCTGTCACATGGGATGTAGGCTTCTGTCACATGAAAGATCAAATTACGTTTGCTGACATTATCACGACAGTTTGTCTCATGGGATCCAAGCTTCTGTCAACCCATCTCAACCTTTCGCCGGAAACAACTTCATCGAAAATGTTTTTTTTTACTACATGTAGCACTTGAGCTAGGAACATATATAAATTTATATTCGTTTGAATCGTCAATGAAATGACCTTTTACTGTCAGATATGTTTGCCTTTAGCCTGTGTTTTAAGGGTCAACAAAAATCTCTGTTTACGCTGAATGGGCCGAACCCATGCTTTGCAAGAATCTCTTCACAAAACCCTAACTTCACAGCGATATAACACATAAGGGTTAAAAGCTATCACACATCGGCAAAAGTACAATCTGTTCCTTCACAATCCAGCTTTATCATGTTAGAGATTTCAGTGAAATGGAAGAAATCCAGAATTAAATTTTAAAATAAGCAGAATTTTTTTTCACCTCGCATCATTGCTTGACTCAACAAAGTAGCCACGGTCGCCCATAGCTACCGAATAAGTTGACGTTTTGGTAAAAAAATCCCAGAATTATTTGCTTGAGAGCTAAAACTTGAATGGGAACATCTTTTCCGAACTTTTCTTACATGATTTCGATGAAAAAATGACCTCGGCGGGCTAGGAAAGAGAACAAAAGAAAAATAATACAGACAGCATAACAACGCAATGATTAAGCTTATTCAACGCATGGAAACGAAAATAAAGCTGGCTTCTGGATAATTTCACCCTTAAAAGCCAGCAAATGGCCCCAAATTACTCTCTGTATCCTCCCGAATGTCCTGACTTCCATCCCTGAAAGATTTTGCCTCCATTTTGAGCAGATAAACATCCCTCGGCAACCAGCTGTTTTTTGCCATGAATATTTAATTAGCTAACTTGACAAAAACTCTCCGGAAGGGGGACATGACGAAAAGATGAATCGAAAGTAACGCTAATTTTCTGTCACACTTTCAAGATAAAGTGGTCTTTCAATTATATCCTTTGCAGACAAGGCGTGCATCGTTATCTTTTCTGCCCATTCCCAAACATCTTTAAAAAAACCACTTCAAGTGCATTGAGGCCCGCACTTTCTAATCTGTGGTTACTACTTGTACGTACTTTTAATACAAAATTCTTCCTGAATGTTTTGTAATTGAATAAAATTTAATTTTTGTACTTCTTCATCTTGTTCTTCACATTGGATGCCATGTAAACAGATTGCTGGGTTGAAAGCCAACTTAGTCTGCCATCTTAGATCCACCCCAGACTGCACTGCAAACACCATGCGACGCACTTTGGGATTGATGTAACATGGCAGACAGGTGACCCAAAACAATGTTTTTGTTCCATTATTATAATATTATTGGAGTGCACATCAAAGAATTTACTCTTCTTCTTAAAAATAAGAACAGGGAAAACATTTATCAAATGAATTTTGATTGCCAAGACCGAAGTTGTCCATGGTGAACGGTTTTTCGGTACCATTATTTCTGAATCACAGTAACAACACAGTACTGGAAATGATTGTTACCACAAAATCCTAGGGCTTGAAAGACTGAATGCAATTTCTCTTAATTTTGATATCCTCTACTTTGGAGTTTTGATTTTATTTTCTCAGAAAACATGCTTAAACAAGGGGAAATCTTCTTTAACACTGTTTTCATAAATCCAGGCATTATATTTCCATGGAACATTCAATGAAAAACCCATACAGGTCAAGCATTAACATCTTGAGTTCCTGTCAATTTTTCTGATGCATGTGTTTACTAAACAGGCATTTTCTGATCATTTCTAACATTCTGTGCAAATACATGACGTCTTGAAATACATAAAGTGAGGAGAGGAAAGCTTGGGTCAGTCCATCTTCTTTCTGCCCGATCCTATTGACAAGATCTCTTGAAGGGGTTATGAAAGTCATTTGAGCTTGTCTCAGACGTTTAAAGGTCTTCCCCTTTGAAATAAACCTCCAACCCAACCATTCAAGTTCCCTAAGCTGGCGGAAAGTCTTAATTACAGTTAGTTGACCTATTTCCGGACACTTTTTGCAAAACTGTGATATCTTACATGTACCTCAAAACAGCACTAACAAGCTTCTACTGCTGGTAAGTAGGGCATGAAGTTTCATCGCCTGAAGCTCTTTGTTTTCTTTGTAATTACGGAAAGAGTAGGTCAAATTCGGTGCCCTAATTCCGGACAGGTTGCCCTATTTCCGGACAATTGTTACGAGATAAATACTCCCTTTTCTTTGAGATATTCCTCTCGATCATGGCAAAATGCATCTTATAAAAGTCAAATAAAGAAACATTTCTTTAAAAAAATTACATTTTGTCCGAACTTTAAAGTATTTTCTTTTGATTTTAGCGAAGATATCATCAGTGTATTGAAACCACTCAAAATGTCCTCAATTTTGGAGTTCGGCAGTGCTCGAGTCCTTAAAACAGCATTGTATTATCAATTTTGGTTTTACAGTTAAATTAATCACAAAATCGTATGAAGCTCGTCACGGATACGCTATTATATCCCCTCCCCTCCCCTCCCGATACGCGCTGGGTGAAATTTACAACGTTCATTGAGTTTGAGGCTTGACCTTTGATGTTCTTTCTCGGCGCTTTTATATTAAATTCTTGAGAGTGTGGATTTTGATATAACTGAAACATTACAAGATAGGGCATGGAAATAACTGCAGTTATCAGTAGTAAAGTGAAACTGTTTGTTTGGACTTACGGGTTTCAGATATAACACGGAGTACCATAAAGTGTTTCGTCCAACTGAATAAGATTTAAGTAAAATAAACAATGTTTCTGCCGCTGGAAAATAAACAGTCTAAACAATGTTTCACCCGCTGGAAAGGACAAAAGAGAAGGAAGTTTAATCAATACCAACAAAGGCAAGGTTAAATTAGGAGAGACAGACATAAAAACACTTGTTTTTCAACATAAATTTCCTTGCTATCGTTCGGTGTCCGGAATAATTTAGGCACACCTCACCAAAAACGCATTTAAAATCTTTGGTAGTCAAGCTTGGAGATACAAAACTGCAAAAGGAAAAGTCTTTTATCCTGAAAAACCTAGACCTTTTAGCTTCACTTATAGAGAAAAAAAAATAAAATCTGTCGCACAGTTTGCGAGAACATGCCGCTTACTTGAAAGGATATAATTCGACGCGCGACAAAAATCACATTTAAGAAGAAACAAATTTTGCTTACCTCGACGAAAACTTGAATCTTCCCGCCTAAACGAAGCGTAGCCGCGAAAAGATTTAACGAAAGCAGACTAATCAATAAGTCTTTGGAACGTATCGTTATATGTTTCCTTTTTATAACGAAATACAGAATCGTAAAGTTGAAGTGTCCGGAAATAGGGGTGTCCGGGAAATAGTATGAGGGGTCATCTCCGTCAATATTCTGTTTCAAATTCTGTTATGAAGATCAAATTCTTTGCTAATAAAAATACAACCAAATTGAACAAACAGAATAGAATTTAGGAAGTCAGAACAGAAATTGAGTGAACAAAATGGAATTTAGAGCATCCGAACAAAGCAAAACAGAAATCGGCAAAAGAGAACACAAATAGACGATGTCTTACTTTCTATTCTGTTTTTTGGACAAACAGAATAGAATTTAGGAAATCAGAACAGAAATTGAGTGAAGAAAACGTAATTTAGAGCATCTCAACAAAACGAAACAGAAATTGGCGAAACAGAACAGAAATTGGCGACGTCTCAATTTTTCTGTTGTGTTTTCCGATGAACCGAGTGGACCCTGCATAAGAGCCAGTAAAACATTATAATGTATAAAACATGGACTGTGGACTACAGACTACGGACTGGTATAAAACATGGACTCAGGTATAAAACGCGGACTAAGTATTACGGACTGAATATAAAACACGGACTCAGGTATAAAACACGGACCGAGCATTACAGACTCGGTATAAAACACTTAGAAAGGTTCTACATTGAATATAAAAGTATAGCACGAACGTCTTCATAATAAAAGTAAAAGCTACTTGTAATTATATAGAAGTCTCATTTCCCGAAAGTGCCCGCTCATACAGGTTCAACCATACTCGATTGCCGAAAAAGGAAAAGAAGACACTGAAGGTCACAAAATTGACGAGCTGTATGAATTTTCGAATGATTCAATCATGATTAAATGTTTTGAAAGATCAACAGTCAAGAGAATTGAGGAGAATTCGAACGACGTGTCCCGCTGTTTATTTATACGATAGATACATATAAATACTTCCATGGCAAAATGAGGAACAAAAAGTTGATAAATAGGAAAAAAACGACATTACACAAGGATGGCAGTTCTGCTCTCCTTAATATCGCCTTGGAAAAGGAAGGGGAAGAAAGAAAAAAAAAGTTATTACAACAAGGGGTATTCGTATTTGGTCACCCATCCCAAGTACTGTCTCCACCGAACAGGACTTAACTTTGTTGAGCAGACGAAACATGCTGCTGTCCTTGTGGTATCAGTTGACTCCACGGTGAACGCAGTTTTTTTAATTTCTAAAATGAGAAAAGGAAAATTACAGGAATACGAAAATGAGAAAAGGCAACAGCAACGGGAACGTCGCCAAACAAAAGGTTTAATGAGCGGAACAATGGCTGTGTACGTGCGTTATAAATCTTTGTACATGTCGTTGCCGTTCTCTGCCAAACAGCAACGTGAAATGACCAAGTTTTGTGTATTTTGGAGAACCTAGGCCTCGACGGCAAATATTTGGGATTTATTTGTGGAATTGATCGCTGGCATTACATATTTAGTTAGAGTAGGTTTTGAGACAGATTTGCACTCTGAAAAAGTTTAGTTACTAACGAAATTCGAGCGCAAAATTTAAATCCACTTTTTGCTAGCCGTCGCCCCTGGCGTCGCCGTTGTCAGTGCTTAAGTTCCCTAATGTATACCACAAGGACAGCAGCATGTTTCGTCTGCTCAACAAAGTTAAGTCCTGTTCGGTGGAGACAGTACTTGGATGGGTGACCAAATACGAATACCCCTTGTTGTAATAACTTTTTTTTTTTCTTTTTTCCCCTTCCTTTTCCAAGGCGATATTAAGGAGAGCAGAACTGCCATCCTTGTGTAATGTCGTTTTTTTTTCCTATTTATCAACTTTTTGTTCCTCATTTTGCCATGGAAGTATTTATATGCGTGTATCGTATAAATAAACAGCGGGACACGTCGTTCGAATTCTCCTCAATTCTCTTGACTGTTGATCTTTCAAAACTTACATTTAATCATGATTGAATCATTCGAAAATTCATACAGCTCGTCAATTTTGTGACCTTCAGTGTCTTCTTTTCCTTTTTCGGCAATCGAGTATGGTTGAACCTGTATGAGCGGGCACTTTCGGGAAATGAGACTTCTATAATTACAAGTAGCTTTTACTTTTATTATGAAGACGTTCGTGCTATACTTTTATATTCAATGTAGAACCTTTCTAAGGCCCGTTTCAAACGCCGTGCTTAGTCGTGCCAAACTCAATTCATTATTTAGGTTCGACTTTGGCGCGGCTGTAGCACGGCGTTTGAAACCATTTAAGAATTAGGTTCGACTCTGCCGTGTAGCACGGCAAGCTCTGTCGTGCTACCCGACTTTGGCACGGCATGGTTTCAAACGGCGTGCTATTGCCGTGCCGAACTAAATAAGTAAATAACTAAAATTATCATTTTGGATTTATCCTTGGACCGCTGGTTCGTAATATCGTCTCTTTTCTAAACGCCCAGTGAATTCCCAGTGAGTGAATTAAGCTTGACCATGGTGCTCGACGTTTTGAAACCCAGGTCGTGCACTGTCCGTGCTACATGTCGAGCCGAACTCAATTCAATTGAGTTCGGCTCGACATGTAGCACGGACAGTGCACGACCTGGGTTTACAAACGTCGAGCACCATGGTCAAGCTTAATTCACTCACTGGGAATTCACTGGGCGTTTAGAAAAGAGACGATATTACGAACCAGCGGTCCAACGGATAAATCCAAAATGATAATTTTAGTTATTTACTTATTTAGTTCGGCACGGCAATAGCACGCCGTTTGAAACCATGCCGTGCCAAAGTCGGGTAGCACGACAGAGCTTGCCGTGCTACACGGCAGAGTCGAACCTAATTCTTAAATGGTTTCAAACGCCATGCTACAGCCGCGCCAAAGTTGAACCTAAATAATGAATTGAGTTTGGCACGACTAAGCACGGCGTTTGAAACGGGCCTTAGAAAGGTTCTACATTGAATATAAAGTATAGCACGAACGTCTTCATAATAAAAGTAAAAGCTACTTGTAATTATAGAAGTCTCATTTCCCGAAAGTGCCCGCTCATACAGGTTCAACCATACTCGATTGCCGAAAAAGGAAAAGAAGACACTGAAGGTCACAAAATTGACGAGCTGTATGAATTTTCGAATGATTCAATCATGATTAAATGTAAGTTTTGAAAGATCAACAGTCAAGAGAATTGAGGACAATTCGAACGACGTGTCCCGCTGTTTATTTATACGATACACGCATATAAATACTTCCATGGCAAAATGAGGAACAAAAAGTTGATAAATAGGAAAAAAAAACGACATTACACAAGGATGGCAGTTCTGCTCTCCTTAATATCGCCTTGGAAAAGGAAGGGGAAAAAAGAAAAAAAAAACGTTATTACAACAAGGGGTATTCGTATTTGGTCACCCATCCAAGTACTGTCTCCACCGAACAGGACTTAACTTTGTTGAGCAGACGAAACATGCTGCTGTCCTTGTGGTATACATTAGGGAACTTAAGCACTGACAACGGCGACGCCAGGGGCGACGGCTAGCAAAAAGTGGATTTAAATTTTGCGCTCGAATTTCGTTAGTAACTAAACTTTTTCAGAGTGCAAATCTGTCTCAAAACCTACTCTAACTAAATATGTAATGCCAGCGATCAATTCCACAAATAAATCCCAAATATTTGCCGTCGAGGCCTAGGTTCTCCAAAATACACAAAACTTGGTCATTTCACGTTGCTGTTTGGCAGAGAACGGCAACGACATGTACAAAGATTTATAACGCACGTACACAGCCATTGTTCCGCTCATTAAACCTTTTGTTTGGCGACGTTCCCGTTGCTGTTGCCTTTTCTCATTTTCGTATTCCTGTAATTTTCCTTTTCTCATTTTAGAAATTTAAAAAACTGCGTTCACCGTGGAGTCAACTGATACCACAAGGACAGCAGCATGTTTCGTCTGCTCAACAAAGTTAAGTCCTGTTCGGTGGAGACAGTACTTGGGATGGGTGACCAAATACGAATACCCCTTGTTGTAATAACTTTTTTTTTCTTTCTTCCCCTTCCTTTTCCAAGGCGATATTAAGGAGAGCAGAACTGCCATCCTTGTGTAATGTCGTTTTTTTCCTATTTATCAACTTTTTGTTCCTCATTTTGCCATGGAAGTATTTATATGTATCTATCGTATAAATAAACAGCGGGACACGTCGTTCGAATTCTCCTCAATTCTCTTGACTGTTGATCTTTCAAAACATTTAATCATGATTGAATCATTCGAAAATTCATACAGCTCGTCAATTTTGTGACCTTCAGTGTCTTCTTTTCCTTTTTCGGCAATCGAGTATGGTTGAACCTGTATGAGCGGGCACTTTCGGGAAATGAGACTTCTATATAATTACAAGTAGCTTTTACTTTTATTATGAAGACGTTCGTGCTATACTTTTATATTCAATGTAGAACCTTTCTAAGTGTTTTATACCGAGTCTGTAATGCTCGGTCCGTGTTTTATACCTGAGTCCGTGTTTTATATTCAGTCCGTAATACTTAGTCCGCGTTTTATACCTGAGTCCATGTTTTATACCAGTCCGTAGTCTGTAGTCCACAGTCCATGTTTTTATACATTATAATGTTTTACTGGCTCTTATGCAGGGTCCACTCGGTTCATCGGAAAACACAACAGAAAAATTGAGACGTCGCCAATTTCTGTTCTGTTTCGCCAATTTCTGTTTCGTTTTGTTGAGATGCTCTAAATTACGTTTTCTTCACTCAATTTCTGTTCTGATTTCCTAAATTCTATTCTGTTTGTCCAAAAAACAGAATAGAAAGTAAGACATCGTCTATTTGTGTTCTCTTTTGCCGATTTCTGTTTTGCTTTGTTCGGATGCTCTAAATTCCATTTTGTTCACTCAATTTCTGTTCTGACTTCCTAAATTCTATTCTGTTTGTTCAATTTTGGTTGTATTTTTATTAGCAAAGAATTTGATCTTCATAACAGAATTTGAAACAGAATATTGACGGAGATGACCCCTCATACTATTTCCCGGACACCCCTATTTCCGGACACTTCAACTTTACGATTCTGTATTTCGTTATAAAAAGGAAACATATAACGATACGTTCCAAAGACTTATTGATTAGTCTGCTTTCGTTAAATCTTTTCGCGGCTACGCTTCGTTTAGGCGGGAAGATTCAAGTTTTCGTCGAGGTAAGCAAAATTTGTTTCTTCTTAAATGTGATTTTTGTCGCGCGTCGAATTATATCCTTTCAAGTAAGCGGCATGTTCTCGCAAACTGTGCGACAGATTTTATTTTTTTTTCTCTATAAGTGAAGCTAAAAGGTCTAGGTTTTTCAGGATAAAAGACTTTTCCTTTTGCAGTTTTGTATCTCCAAGCTTGACTACCAAAGATTTTAAATGCGTTTTTGGTGAGGTGTGCCTAAATTATTCCGGACACCGAACGATAGCAAGGAAATTTATGTTGAAAAACAAGTGTTTTTATGTCTGTCTCTCCTAATTTAACCTTGCCTTTGTTGGTATTGATTAAACTTCCTTCTCTTTTGTCCTTTCCAGCGGGTGAAACATTGTTTAGACTGTTTATTTTCCAGCGGCAGAAACATTGTTTATTTTACTTAAATCTTATTCAGTTGGACGAAACACTTTATGGTACTCCGTGTTATATCTGAAACCCGTAAGTCCAAACAAACAGTTTCACTTTACTACTGATAACTGCAGTTATTTCCATGCCCTATCTTGTAATGTTTCAGTTATATCAAAATCCACACTCTCAAGAATTTAATATAAAAGCGCCGAGAAAGAACATCAAAGGTCAAGCCTCAAACTCAATGAACGTTGTAAATTTCACCCAGCGCGTATCGGGAGGGGAGGGGAGGGGATATAATAGCGTATCCGTGACGAGCTTCATACGATTTTGTGATTAATTTAACTGTAAAACCAAAATTGATAATACAATGCTGTTTTAAGGACTCGAGCACTGCCGAACTCCAAAATTGAGGACATTTTGAGTGGTTTCAATACACTGATGATATCTTCGCTAAAATCAAAAGAAAATACTTTAAAGTTCGGACAAAATGTAATTTTTTTAAAGAAATGTTTCTTTATTTGACTTTTATAAGATGCATTTTGCCATGATCGAGAGGAATATCTCAAAGAAAAGGGAGTATTTATCTCGTAACAATTGTCCGGAAATAGGGCAACCTGTCCGGAATTAGGGCACCGAATTTGACCTACTCTTTCCGTAATTACAAAGAAAACAAAGAGCTTCAGGCGATGAAACTTCATGCCCTACTTACCAGCAGTAGAAGCTTGTTAGTGCTGTTTTGAGGTACATGTAAGATATCACAGTTTTGCAAAAAGTGTCCGGAAATAGGTCAACTAACTGTAATTAAGACTTTCCGCCAGCTTAGGGAACTTGAATGGTTGGGTTGGAGGTTTATTTCAAAGGGGAAGACCTTTAAACGTCTGAGACAAGCTCAAATGACTTTCATAACCCCTTCAAGAGATCTTGTCAATAGGATCGGGCAGAAAGAAGATGGACTGACCCAAGCTTTCCTCTCCTCACTTTATGTATTTCAAGACGTCATGTATTTGCACAGAATGTTAGAAATGATCAGAAAATGCCTGTTTAGTAAACACATGCATCAGAAAAATTGACAGGAACTCAAGATGTTAATGCTTGACCTGTATGGGTTTTTCATTGAATGTTCCATGGAAATATAATGCCTGGATTTATGAAAACAGTGTTAAAGAAGATTTCCCCTTGTTTAAGCATGTTTTCTGAGAAAATAAAATCAAAACTCCAAAGTAGAGGATATCAAAATTAAGAGAAATTGCATTCAGTCTTTCAAGCCCTAGGATTTTGTGGTAACAATCATTTCCAGTACTGTGTTGTTACTGTGATTCAGAAATAATGGTACCGAAAAACCGTTCACCATGGACAACTTCGGTCTTGGCAATCAAAATTCATTTGATAAATGTTTTCCCTGTTCTTATTTTTAAGAAGAAGAGTAAATTCTTTGATGTGCACTCCAATAATATTATAATAATGGAACAAAAACATTGTTTTGGGTCACCTGTCTGCCATGTTACATCAATCCCAAAGTGCGTCGCATGGTGTTTGCAGTGCAGTCTGGGGTGGATCTAAGATGGCAGACTAAGTTGGCTTTCAACCCAGCAATCTGTTTACATGGCATCCAATGTGAAGAACAAGATGAAGAAGTACAAAAATTAAATTTTATTCAATTACAAAACATTCAGGAAGAATTTTGTATTAAAAGTACGTACAAGTAGTAACCACAGATTAGAAAGTGCGGGCCTCAATGCACTTGAAGTGGTTTTTTTAAAGATGTTTGGGAATGGGCAGAAAAGATAACGATGCACGCCTTGTCTGCAAAGGATATAATTGAAAGACCACTTTATCTTGAAAGTGTGACAGAAAATTAGCGTTACTTTCGATTCATCTTTTCGTCATGTCCCCCTTCCGGAGAGTTTTTGTCAAGTTAGCTAATTAAATATTCATGGCAAAAAACAGCTGGTTGCCGAGGGATGTTTATCTGCTCAAAATGGAGGCAAAATCTTTCAGGGATGGAAGTCAGGACATTCGGGAGGATACAGAGAGTAATTTGGGGCCATTTGCTGGCTTTTAAGGGTGAAATTATCCAGAAGCCAGCTTTATTTTCGTTTCCATGCGTTGAATAAGCTTAATCATTGCGTTGTTATGCTGTCTGTATTATTTTTCTTTTGTTCTCTTTCCTAGCCCGCCGAGGTCATTTTTTCATCGAAATCATGTAAGAAAAGTTCGGAAAAGATGTTCCCATTCAAGTTTTAGCTCTCAAGCAAATAATTCTGGGATTTTTTTACCAAAACGTCAACTTATTCGGTAGCTATGGGCGACCGTGGCTACTTTGTTGAGTCAAGCAATGATGCGAGGTGAAAAAAAATTCTGCTTATTTTAAAATTTAATTCTGGATTTCTTCCATTTCACTGAAATCTCTAACATGATAAAGCTGGATTGTGAAGGAACAGATTGTACTTTTGCCGATGTGTGATAGCTTTTAACCCTTATGTGTTATATCGCTGTGAAGTTAGGGTTTTGTGAAGAGATTCTTGCAAAGCATGGGTTCGGCCCATTCAGCGTAAACAGAGATTTTTGTTGACCCTTAAAACACAGGCTAAAGGCAAACATATCTGACAGTAAAAGGTCATTTCATTGACGATTCAAACGAATATAAATTTATATATGTTCCTAGCTCAAGTGCTACATGTAGTAAAAAAAAACATTTTCGATGAAGTTGTTTCCGGCGAAAGGTTGAGATGGGTTGACAGAAGCTTGGATCCCATGAGACAAACTGTCGTGATAATGTCAGCAAACGTAATTTGATCTTTCATGTGACAGAAGCCTACATCCCATGTGACAGACACATTGATTGACACATTTTTCGCATTCTGATCGTTCTTAGTTGCAGAACAAATTTTCAACTTCCAGTTTCAGCGTCCCTGTCATAATCGTGGTGCGCATGCGTAATACGCAATCCGCTGGTCACTGTCAAGATTAGGGTTGCGGACCTCTCTTGGGCCCGCAATAAGCTTATATGTATATAGTGTTTTATTTTCTTTTATTTGTATCCAAATCCAACGTGACATTTTGTCACAAAAATTTTCTGTTACTGGTTGTTTCCCATAACCACTGGACACAAACCAAAAAAGTGTTAACTAATGAAATTTGAAATCCTAGGGCTTGTCTTTTTTCCCCAGCTGTCTCTCTTATCTTCCTCTTTGCAGTGCCTTTTTTCTTTGATAACTTTATTGTTATCCCTGCCTGTCAGGGTAACTGAAGCCAACAAAATTTGATAAGGAATTTTGGGTAACCCAAGAACAATGATCCCCAGTCAGCAGGCAACTCGCTATGGAAAACCCCAAAAATAAATAAAATTGAAAGTAAAGAAAAGAAAGATTTCATGCACAGGTTGTCTAAATGATCACTCATGGCGGCAAAATTTAAAGTGAAATTTCCTTTTTCAGGTTACCTTAAGAGTAGTACATTAAAAATAGGCAAGAATCCTTTAGAATACAACAGAAACCAGGGCATGCAACTGCCCTCCCCATCCATAGTGGTATTTTGTAACAGAGAAACAAATCTTGCTTGTATTTTCAAGGAGCAATTTCAAGTACCACTTCAGCCGAAAACAAAGGCAACATCCCACTGGAGTTGAATGATGGTAACAGCGGTCCTTTTCCTTTCCACCAAGTGAAAGTAGTAAAACCAAATGTTTCCACCCCTTCGCAATTGAAAAAGAATGTGTCAGATGATACTGATAAGGATTTTGTGTACTCCATGAAATGCAAGCCTCATGGCTGGTGTCTAATTGTGAACAATGTAGACTTTGAGCATCTTAACAGAAGAGGTGGTTCTGACCTAGATGCTCAAAAGCTCGAAGACCTGTTTACACAACTGCAGTACAAGGTGAAAATGGTTAGAAATCAAACTTCAAAGCAGCTCAAGGAAACTCTCCTCCAGTTTGCTAAATCAGATGATCACAGAGCAGCAGATTCTATGGTAGTCTGTCTGTTGAGTCATGGCTTGGAAGGGCAAATTTATGGCGTCGATGGAGTTCTTGTGTCAATACCTGACCTGCTTGCACTTTTCAATGGGTACATGGCTAAAGACCTAGTTGGTAAACCAAAGTTATTTTTCATTCAAGCATGTCGTGGAAGTGATTTTGATCATGGTGCTGACATGAAAGATGGTGCCCATATTCGTAGAGACTCTCTTGTAAAGCGAACCACTGAACAGCTTCTTAGTGCAGTATTTCCAACAGACAAGGTTGAGACATTTGTTGGACCAAAAAGTCTTCCTGCTGAAGCCGACATGTTGGTTGCATACTCCACTGTACCTGGATATGTGTCATGGAGCAATCTTCAGAAAGGGTCATGGTTTGTCCAAGCCATAGTTGATGTTTTCAATGCTTATGCTCATGAAGAAGATGTAGTCAGTATGTTAGTTAGAGTTAATGGTAAAGTTGCAAGAGAGTTTGAGACTTTTAATAGAAAGAAGCAGATTCCTGCTCCTGTGATAATGTTAACCAAGAAATTTTTTTTCTTCCCTTGAATCATAACTGCAGTGGAATTTAAAAATTACCATGAGAAAAAAAGAGAATACTGTCGGTGATGTGCTACTTAATGCTGTCAAAAATACTGAGCGAGTTTTGATTTCGTTGCTGGTTTCAATGGTGTGCCTCTTAAATTGAGAGTTGAAATTTAAAACCTGACTCAATCCAATCATAGACTTCATCTGTAACTCAAGATAGGAGGGCAAAGCCAACTAATATTTTCATACCCTAGCAATTACATGTATTATCCAACTGCACTGCGCAGAGTACAAGTAACGCCCAAAACGAGTACAAATATCACGCGGTATTTGTACTCCACAGGACCGGTTAGACAGGTTTTCTGCCGTTGACCAATCAGTTGTCTGGATTTCCTGCGCCAATTCCGTTCCGCTTTGTATACTTCTGTTGCACATTCCCCGTAAATATCCGGGAAACATAACAATTTGGAGAGTTGGGTAATAAATCTCCTATTAGACGTTTTGTTGTGTGGTATCGCTGAGAAATTTTTACTCGTTGTTTGTATTTTGACTCGCCCTACGGGCTCGCCAAAATACGGCACAACTTGTAAAAATACTCAGCGATACTACACAACAAAACGTCTAATAAGATATCTTTATCAACCCCATGTTAAATTTGCTAAAGCACCCTTAAGTTCACAGATAAGTCAGACCACTTTTTTTCTGTATGTTTAACATTATTTATCTGGAAACTACTGGCTCAGGCCCTGTCACTGATGCTCATCAAGCTAGCAAAACCCCAAGAGTCCTACAGGTTAGCTAGATGATGGGCAAATGCTCAGTGCAAGTATGTGCAGTCAAAGAGAAGTGTGTTAATTTAGCAAGGAGTCAAAATTGGAATTATGAATTTGTTATAATTAATGTGATGTCAGAGTACAGACAGAATTAGAAAGCATTTATTGAGGTCTTTATCTTAAATGTTTCCCAGGGAAGAGATACCCAAACTCCCCCCGCCCTTTACCTTCCCCTGTTTGATGCAAGCTAGCTGGCTGGCTGTGGCTTGGTTTATTTAAGCAATAGAAGTTTCTATGGGTTATAAGCTGATAAACCACGCGGGATGTTGGTAGAACACGAGAAGAATTTGTAAACCATGAGCCGCAGTAGTTCAGAAGACGTGCGATTTTTGAGTAGGTTTACTGGTACAATAACGCACAGCTGATTTACCAATCAAAATGCGCACATTGATTTGGTTATTATATATAACTAGATATAATCTAGACCCATATTATATTTTAAAAGTAATGATGTTGGCAATAATAAGGTTTACAAGTGATCTGATAGCTATCATAGTTTCATCGACAATGCTTTTGACAAGTTCATTTTTGGGCAAATGGATGCCCATACAATGTATGCCCATGGCATCAAACACTGATCTTCCATTATGCTACTGTTCTGTTGTATAAACAAGTGCATTAAAAAAGTGACGTTATGCTGTGAAAAAATAATGAAATAATGAATCAAAGCTCTTATCCATGTTTGAAATATCAAGTTGTAGTTATTGACTTAGGTCACCCAAACTAAACTGGCTGTTGTGGAAAGGTCCCTAATGTGGGGGGGTTGGCAAAGTAACAAGAAACTAAGATAATTATTTCTATTAATTTCATAATTTGTATAGCATTTTAATATCATTTTATAAATAAATAATTAGTGGAAAAGATATTTAAAAGGAAGTGTAAAAGTATTTTGGACATTTAAGAGTGATGGTAAAACATAATGAGTGGTAATGATTATCTAGATTTGTCTGAATGTTTTCATGCATGACCAAGACCTAAAGCTCTAGCCTGCGAACAGGCTCCCAGCAAGGTCGGAAAAAAAATTCGGCGAGTGAGTGGGAGTCGGAGCGTCGTGACTCTGCGAGTGAAGCGAGTGGGACCACTCTCGGCTCGTCCCGCTCGCCCTAGACTACACTCGTCTATCTCGCCCTAAACCAACCGAACTGGGAGCCTGTTCGCAGGCTACTAAAGCTCTGGCCAAACGGACTGGCAAGTAGTCACAAGTTTTTACTTGTGACTTGGTTTGGACAGGGCTTTGGTTCACTTGCCTTCACTTGCTATGACTTGCGCTCTCTTTAGTCAAGATGAAATTTGCATGCGAGTCTTTGCAAGATTTTTACTGTTTAGTGACCCAGTCCAAGTCAAGGTAAGTTGAGTGACACCCATTTGTTGTTATAGCCAATGAAATACAGGATATGACTAAGCCTGTAGCCTTGGTTTTTTTTGCGACTTTTGTGTTCTTGTGAGGAAACTTGGAAGTCTCTGTGCAAGTTTGACTTACTGCAAATTCCAACTGCTTGCAAGTCCATTTGGCCAGGACTTTACCCTTAATGAGGCTTTAATGGATCAGTAAACAGATGAATTCCCATAAAGTACAACACTATTAACTTTGACAATAAACCTGAAACAGACAACCGCAAAATGAAATGACCCATACTGTACTTCAGCAGGCAAAATTCTCCTCTTTTATTGTGTCTTTTTCAAAAACATTACTGACTTCACCCATCACCTCATTCAGAATTAACCTTTTAACAACCTGATAAAATGATAACTTCTCCCAAAAGCTTCTCTCTATATCTAATTAAGCAGGTTATGAGAATGACAGCCTCTATGATAACAGGAAAGACTTCATGAATTCAGAATCAAATTCTCCAAAGCAAGAAATGATATAAATAAAAATAATGTAAACAACAAGGAGAATTTATAGCTGATCAAGGTTATTATGAGCTCTTCACCTGGAAGTGTCAATATTAGAGAGAGGCAATAGGTGATTCTAACTGGTAAGTTTGGTTGAGGCCAATCAAATGAAACCTATTGAGCAGTACTTTCACATGGTGCTCGTTTATTACGCTGAACAAGGTGGTTATAACCTGCGTAGCAACTGTTTCCTTTCCTTTCCAGACGGAGATCGAACACTGGAGTGAAAAAGTGGGTGAGCAAAGAAGCACGCCTGGCGTGAGCAAAATATTGGGGAGAAGTGGGGAGGGGGTGAGCAAGAATGGGGAGGGGTAAAATAAGGAGAGAGGTCTCCCTCTACTCCTTATTTTTTGCACTCCCAGTTTCGTTCCCTTTACATAAGTTTTTGGAAACGAGTGCTACGCAGGCTAGGTGGTTATTACTTTAAATTCTGTAGGTGTAGTGTATGACGGTTCAAGTGAAAGCTTTTGAGAAGAACACTAGTGGTGCTGAGTGATAATTTACAACATTTTTGTCATGTTAACTTTGTAAAAGGGTTAGGAATAAGGTAAAGCTACTGATTCCAGAAACAGGCAGTGATCTTGGACAAGTTGAGGTTTATATTGAAACTATACAAGGCATGTGAAAGTTTGATCAAACCCTTAACGTTTAAAACATGGCTCCAGTCCCCTGATGGTGTACATCAGCTACCATTAATCACTTATGGTGTATTTTACTCCTAATTTTACGCAACCTTTGTAGGGGTAGCAAATGATCCATGAAAAACCATGGGTCTGACAAATTTTTGTCAATTTTTGTCAGGCCTAGCAATCTAGTCTTTTAGTGGCTATGGTTGTCTCCCAGTCTATTTTTTCACAAAGCTGTGAGTCTTGGAGTCTCAATTTACTGGAAGGCTAAAAGACTCTTTCAGAATGCCTGATAATTTTCTTTGTTTGTTCGATATATGACATCTGAACACCTAAAGTCTGAATATCCCACACTTGAATTTTAAACACTGAAGTCTCGTTTTGCAATTAAAACTCTCTCAAACTCACAAAGAAAAATGTTAGTCTCCCGTTCTCGCATTTACCATTCACCAAGCTTCTAAATAACAATGCTGGGTCATTATACACTCTGAGTCTCCTACCAATCAAAGCAAGATTTTGCAGCACAAGACTGTGATTTTGCGCTTGCGATGTTCACATGAAATGTGAATTCTCTGAACAGTGAAAATTCCATGGTCTTGTGCTATCATCAACCCAGAGCTCAACTTTCAAATCTCTTGCTATGATCATGTCCATGTGGCATTAGTTACACTAATAAAATTATTTTGTTGCTAACTTTTATCATCTGTGACTTTGTGAACAGAAAATTACTAAACTATTTGATTGGCGGGTCCTCGCCTTCTGTGAGTGTCATATGGAGAGCCATTACTAGATGAGGACCTCTCATATACTACCATGGACGCTGCGCGAGATGTAATTCCAGACGATGTCACATTGCTATTACATAAGTCAGAATTGGCCCTAGTTGCCTCTGAATGATCTGTTTCTAATGTGTTGTCTTGTGGGTTGTTTTCTTCTCTAAGAGCTTCCTCATAAGTTGGTGGAGGCCTACATTCTTGTCCAACAGCCTCGCTGTAACTTGGGGGTTTGGGGGATTCTGCAGCTGTACATGGGACCATTTCAATATCACTTGGCGATAGAGTTGTGGTATGGTGTTCATCCCCTTCAGATCGGGCTGCTGCTATTTTTTTCCATGCCCTCCAAAGCCAGACACCTACTATCAGCATGCCTCCTATGATGCTGACAGGCCAGAATCTGTACCAGGAAAGGAAACCAGGTTCTTCAGTTTTCGGACAATCCTCCTCATCAGAGCCATCGTCACACTCTTTTTCACCATTGCATGTGGCATGACTCTCGACACACTGCCGGTTGACACAGGTAAACTTCTGCGGCCCACAGACACTCCTGGCAGATGACTCATAGCGCAAGGAAAACCATCCAATATTTTCTCCTTCAAGCTTGGACACTGCCTTGATCATCAACTGGTTTGTCCTAGAAATGATTTTGCTGGGTTTTAATTCTCCACAATACATGCCAAGTTCATGAGAGGAATCATCTAGCCCATCGTAAATCTCCAAAAAGCCATTTTCACAGACTCCATCATTTTTAACACCAAAGTTCAACGTGTCAAAGTATAAATGTACATGCATGTCAGATGCCACCCTTATTTTCCACACGCATTCTTGGCCGGGAGGAAAGTGATATGGGTAATTTTGGGAGTAAAAGAAGCCAGACGGATCACTTAGAGTGCCTCCACACGTACCCTCTCCAGCTGAAATGGTGCGATAATTCGCTACGAATCCTGATTGCCCACCAGAGAGGTCGCTCTTAAACCAAAACCACAGATTGCTACTCCTTGTTGAGTAAATAATGGGAGGTTTTTCATTGCCGCAGTAGCGACGCCTTCGAGACTCCGCTTGACTACTTGAGAGTTCGAAGTATCCGATTTCCTTTACTTCTAAAAAATCATATAAACAAACAGGCATTCGACCTTCGACGTTAAAGCTCTCGAACTTTACTTTAATTCTTCCTCTGGGTACATCGATACTGTAGATGCAATCTTTGTTGTTTTGGTAAGGTAGTGGATAGCCAGGGGAAGTAAAACTGCCTGTGGTCTCCGTGAAATGGCTCCCACATACAGCCTCCCATGACAGCCGAAAGCGATTCCCACTGTACGTACGAAAATTGGAAGTAAATTGAATCCATATTACATTTCCAGTGGAGAACACATATTTAGGTTCCCTCTTAGCGCAAAATTGTCCGATGAGTGTCGAATTGTCAAGCGATCCATCGCGAATTTCTAAAAAATCATGTACACACGAGCAACATGATGTTTTTATAACAAAGCTCGTGAAAGTAATTTTCACGCGAAGCATCCCTGGCACTGTTATTGTCCACGTACACTGCAGTCTTTCGCCGACATTTCCTCCGCTAAGCGGAAAGCGAAGGTCTCCGGAACTATCTCTAAGGTGGTCGCCGCATGATGAACAACAAGTCTGAATAATCCACACAGCTAAAAGTTGCACGATAATCCCACTAAACTTCGCAGCCATTCCTGAATCGCTTGCATTTGACCCTCAGTTGGCGAAAATTGAGGTCAGCTATAAAAGATATCGGGTGGATCGATTGGCGAAATCACGCTGTCGAAACAATTTGTCCTCAAGAGCCAAATTTAAATTTATTTTAAGTGACTCATCAAGTACACTGTCACAGCACTTGTCGGACAACAACTAAGCTCTTGAATGAAGAGGTAATAAAGAGGTATCGGCTCTTCACCCTACCGCGGACCATTCCACAGGCAACCGAATGACATGAAACACCCAGCGTCGAGTTTCTTTACACAACAAAGCAATCAGCGAATGAGTAATCCTGTTTGGCAATTAGAAGCACGCAGGGCTTGACTAATGGCTATGCGACATACAAGACTCCCTTATCTTTCCATCTTTCCTTTCCTCTTGTTTTCTTTGATGAGGAAAAGTGCCGCACACGAACCAATGAAATAGGAGCTTTTCTTATTACACGCGAGTTATTTGACAAATCTTTGACAAAATGAATGTCGTGTGTATGTTTTTTCAAATCTATTTATTTAGAATATGGCAGTCTGCGAAGGCAGGTGACAGTCGACAAATCTTGATCCGCATCGTTGAAATCATAAATCATATTGTTTTAATTTCACAAATCGCTTCCGATTAAAATGGCACTGTTCTATTCAAGACCTCAAAGAAAACATTGAATACATAAATCAAAGCAAATTTAATTCAGTTTATCCAGGGGCCCATCACTCCTAGTTTATCACACTTGTAGATCTCCCAGTTAGTAAACAGGTAGGTTCTAGACAGTGTTAAGGAGATTAACTCCGGCGGAACAAATCAATTTTGGTAATTATGCGCTGCACTCTAAAAAGTGAAAGATGGGCGGGGTGGGATGGGGGTGGAGCAACCTCGTTCCCAGGGCTTTTTCCCTGCACTGGGGACGAGGTTGGGGGGTGGAGAAGGGG
>JAHPZR010035625.1:0-11616 GCA_019787425.1 Platygyra sinensis
TGAAATTTTAATTTAAGTCAATTGAATAGTTGGGCATACGCAGTTTTCCTTCTAAATTGTTAATGATCTGAATTATTGCTCTTCTAGCTAGGTCAAATGGGCCACGTTCGGTATCACTGTCAAGAACAGCATAGAGTTGAGACTTTATTGAATTTATAATTGAATTAAATGTTTTCTTTACATACCCTTTATCGCATTTAATAACGGCTCGCATTATCCATTTTTGAAACCGCCTGCTATAATTCGAGTCATAAAACGACAAAAATAGAATAATATGCTGTAGAACAGACAGCAGTTGAGTTAATTGTTACGATTTATCAATCCGGGATCGTTATCATTTTTGATAACCTCAACCAAAACAAACCATAAACCAATCGTTGCACAGGTTTTCGTTCACGTGACGTTATTTTGTAGCAACAGTGTATAATTCAATATGCCGGTCGACGAGGCGCTGCGATGTAAGGGGCTACTCACAACATCACAATGCAGCGTCATTGAATTAAATTTATGTTTGCTTCATAATAGGTTATGGGATTATGGAATAAAACAGAAATGTTGGGAGGAAAACTGTCTTCGTCCAAAGTTACTGCGAATTTAATTTCCACACCGTGTGGTATTTGTTCTGCGAGGAAATGACACAGCGAAGGTAGACAACAAATATTCTGTTCACAAAAGCGTTGTTTATTGACACTAATATGATAATAGCTTCCATTTTCCCTCAGGCTTCATTTTCTTGGTAGCTGGCGAAGCTGCTTGTTCAACAGTCTGTAGTAAATATAAACGAAAACGTGACAGTAAATACATCTTGAAGAGTTGTAACTTAATTTCGTTTAGTTTGCGCATAGTTAATAATTAACTATGGTTTGCGTGATAACAAACAGTATAACTTGTACAACAGTTAATTCAACAGCCAGGCTCGTAGTAACACGTAAAATGCAAGTAGCTAACATGTTCACAAAATATTTGTTCCTCCAGAGTTAACATTTAGAGAGCTTAAAACATATCTGGCAATACAAACGAGCCGAGAGAGAAAAAACCTGGCAAAAAACAGAGGTGTCAAACTCTACAAATTTCACGCGGATTGCAGCGGAAGCCAAGGTTCAAGGTTCAAGGTTCATTTATTTCACACTATTTACATAAAGTTAACATAGAAAGAAAAGTATAATTACAACACACGATTACAAGATAAAATAATTACATACAGGTTAAAAAAATGTGTATGGCGGCATATTCTCGTATTCGAGCTGGAGGTTTAAAATTTAAATTACCATTGATTACAGTTGCAATTACTTATCTGTCCAATTACTTGTCTTTTTGCGGGTTGGCAAACTCCTCAAAGTCTTCCATAGTATCGAAGTGGAATGTTTGTGACGAATCCGTTTGTCGTAAGTGGATAGTACCGTTTGTCGTCCATAGATACTTCCACTTGTTTGTGTTCTTGAATGAGTTAATTTTCCCAAAAAGTCTCCTTCTGTAAGCAGTTAGGGATTCGTTAATATAAATCTTCGTTGGTCGTTCTGTGACGAACTTGACCTGTTTGGCAATTTCAGTCTTTAGTTCGGTTAATAAATCCTTTTTAAAAGTTGGCATCCGCTCATTAATCCACAGCTCTTTAAAACGATTTACTAAATCTGGCTGCTCCGTCGTTTTGGCCATCGCCAGATCGTTGTCGCCAACCAACAATTCAAAGAGATCCAACAATTTCGGGATCTCAGATTATTTTAGACTGAGAAACAACATGGGAAATGGGAAAAGTAAACCAGCTAGAAGACAGCATTTCACATTTTGAGAACGACCTATACGACAACATGGCGTCCCTCGATGCAACACAACAATACTTGAGGCGGGATTGCTTAGAAATTACTGGAATTCCAGTTATTCCTCTGGACAATGCTAACAGGCTCGTTGTTGAACTGTCCTCTGCTTTGGATATTGATTTAAATGAACAAAAAATCTCGACTGCTCATCGCCTCCCAGCTACCAAGAAGGTGACAACCTGACATATGACCTATGTCCTTTCAAAAGCACAGGATTTTTGCTTTTCGAAATATTCAAAGATGCCCAGATATACTAGTTCGAGCAAAACTTCCTAAAGTGGCTATTACACGCGGATAGGAGTTGCGTAGGCCTGTTACCCCATTGTTGTCACTCGTTGAATCCAACAATAAGCTCGAGTCATTATATTAATGACTGGTGAGCCAGAAAACTGACATAGTTTGGCCGGCATTTCTTGAAAATATCTCAGGACCACGAATGTGTGGACATTGAATCTTGGACTCAAAAATATAAGCAACTTACCTTTCAATGCATTTGCCGATTGACCGTCTCAGGCGATAAAAATACCTCACGTACGTCAGGCAAACATTAGGCGGGGATGAATACAATCGCTGTTCTCTTCAATGTCGATATCATGTCGTTCGAATTCAAGCTTGAATTTTTCTTTAGGTCTTGCAGAAGTCTTTTTTGAATCGAAGACGCAGTCTTGCCACAAAATCGACATAAATTTGCTGTTTTGATTCTATGGGTACCAGCATCCGCCATCTCAATACCTAGGAACACATCAATTACAGATGTAGATATGGCCGCCGTTACGAACAGCACATCGCAAATCAAAACAACCCCGTGCACTTTTTTCACAGATCGTGCACAACACTAAAAGCAGATTAAATCCCAAGTATGTAGCGTGAAGATTAACGACATATTTGTTGGTGATTGTCGCAAAAATCTGCAAGCAACTCAAATCTAATGACAAAATGAAAAACATACCTGGTCTGTATGCAAAATTATAAGCGTTGTTTCACTTTACAAGTAGCATTTTACATCGTTTACGCTGGTCTTCAGCCGCCATCTTCAAAACACGCGAGGCTCTTCCTTTCTTGGTACTTATCGAGTAGAGTTATGGGTAAATTACCCGAGCATAATCGAACAAATAACGAGCAAAGCGAAGTGAATACGAAAATTCCCGATTTTTGAAATGGCCGCCATTATATGACGTCACATGGTTATCAAATCTGATAACGATCCCGGACTGTTTATTCTTATCACAGGCTTGAAGCGTTCGCAACATATTTGATACCAGCCAGACCTGAATTTACACTTCGAAGATTGGATCGTCAACCTTGCAAAGCTCAAGGAGGAACTTGTGTCTCGGCCTACTTCCCGTGGAAAACCAATGTTTGTAAAAGCGCAAATGGCCTAACGAATGCCTTTGATTTTGACACGAAAGACCTTGACAGCTATGAGTTAGAGATAATAAAAAGGATCGATGGGGGAAATCATCGACGAGACGTGTTATCACGAATAATACTAAAATTAATTCATAAATTAATAAATTTGTGCCGGCGCGGTGAGTTGCTTATAGATTGTACCCAGAATTTAAGAACTCTTGAACATTTCGAAAATAGCGTGAAACCAAGTGCGTTGTATGCAGAAAACTTAAACACGCACGCAAAAGTGAATTTGCATGCTTATTGCCATCGCTTGCTCTTACCAGAAATCGAAATGAAAACAACGTATACAGCACTAATTGACAAGTTTAGAACTCGGTGTAAACCTGTTGTCTTCTCACACAATTACGATAGATTGAAGCAATTAATGAAATAGCAAAGCCTCCCGCCAGAAAATTGTAGTCGATGAAAGGAGGGCCTATCCTTAGGCCAACATATTTATGAGTACAGATTACACGAATATTACAGGAGCTTTAATCGTGTACTCTGCCCAACTGAGTCTTCAATCAATGCTAGTTTCGTTATCAGTGTATCAAGTCCCCTCCGGCAGGCTCCACCCGTCAACATGCACGGTTTGTGTAGAGTTACCGGCACAACACTTTGGTATGAGATGTAACGTTCGCAGATACGAGAGATTGTTTCCTTTGATTTTCTTGCGAATTGATCTCTTTATCATGCCCCAATGAATGAGATGATTTGCAAGATGATCTGAGTTTGCGGACCGCAAAAAATTCAGAACGATTTTATAAACTGAAGATTCGTGCCAAGCTAGGCTGTCGATATCAAGATAAGGTATGTCATACTGGGGTTCATGCGACCTTATGACCATGCACGTGGACCCAATATGAATAGACACATTGATAAGAAGACGTCTTGTTAATAAGCAGGCAGAAAACAAACCCCGCCAATCTTAACTTATTCTTTCCATTTTAATTAAATAAATCTACTATAGGAAATCAGAGTTGGAAATATTTTTTTTTTCAGAAATTATCACGTTTAGGATCGCTATGTATTTCAGCTAAAAGTTGTTATTGTTACTCGTTCGTCAGCGATTATTTTGTAAATGATTTATTTATCGAAATAATGATAAATGAGAAAAAAGTTTTGACCAGTTTAATTTTTGGTGCGTGAAACGTTTGAACTGTAATCCACTGAGAAGCTAAGATACCGATAGTAAAATTGCCAAACTAAATGCTTTGTCCTTTCATTTCTTATGATGCACAGAAAACTTCCGTTGTAACAAGACGCCAAAAGGCGATTCCGTGGGATGCTTGGGCTAGGGAGCGTAGCATTGGAATGAATTGTGAAGGTAAGTTAATAGACCTTTTTCGCTTGTACATTTTGTTTTCCCAATACAGATCATGTGATGATACTCGGGAGATTTGATAGTAGTTATGTATGTTGTTTTTAATCCGCGTTACTGCGTTCCCTTGCGTTCCGTGTGCGTTCCCTTTATTAATATGCATAACGGTCGAGTCCATGACGTCGCCTATTGTTAAAACATAGGGAAAAAATGCGTTCCTGCATATTAATAAAGTGCCTTCCTCCATACTAATTCGGTATAGGTTTACTAATAAGCGTCGCTCTAGTACAATACAAACAATAAGGTTGCCTGAGCTTGCCCGCTAATAGTGAACCCTGATTGGAAAAAATCTCTTATGTGTTAAAATTATAAGCGCGAATTTTAACGAAAGCGCTATCGTTCTTGTAATCGTGTGTTGTAATTATACTTTTCTTTCTATGTTAACTTTATGTAAATAGTGTGAAATAAATGAACCTTGAACCTTGAACCTTGGCTTCCGCTGCAATCCGCGTGAAATTTGTAGAGTTTGACACCTCTGTTTTTGCCAGGTTTTTTCTCTCTCGGCTCGTTTGTATTGCCAGATATGTTTTAAGCTCTCTAAATGTTAACTCTGGAGGAACAAATATTTTGTGAACATGTTAGCTACTTGCATTTTACGTGTTACTACGAGCCTGGCTGTTGAATTAACTGTTGTACAAGTTATACTGTTTGTTATCACGCAAACCATAGTTAATTATTAACTATGCGCAAACTAAACGAAATTAAGTTACAACTCTTCAAGATGTATTTACTGTCACGTTTTCGTTTATATTTACTACAGACTGTTGAACAAGCAGCTTCGCCAGCTACCAAGAAAATGAAGCCTGAGGGAAAATGGAAGCTATTATCATATTAGTGTCAATAAACAACGCTTTTGTGAACAGAATATTTGTTGTCTACCTTCGCTGTGTCATTTCCTCGCAGAACAAATACCACACGGTGTGGAAATTAAATTCGCAGTAACTTTGGACGAAGGCAGTTTTCCTTCTAAATTGTTAATGATCTGAATTATTGCTCTTCTAGCTAGGTCAAATGGGCCACGTTCGGTATCACTGTCAAGAACAGCATAGAGTTGAGACTTTATTGAATTTATAATTGAATTAAATGTTTTCTTTACATACCCTTTATCGCATTTAATAACGGCTCGCATTATCCATTTTGAAACCGCCTGCTATAATTCGAGTCATTAAAACGACAAAAATAGAATAATATGCTGTAGAACAGACAGCAGTTGAGTTAATTGTTACGATTTATCAATCCGGGATCGTTATCATTTTTGATAACCTCAACCAAAACAAACCATAAACCAATCGTTGCACAGGTTTTCGTTCACGTGACGTTATTTTGTAGCAACAGTGTATAATTCAATATGCCGGTCGACGAGGCGCTGCGATGTAAGGGGCTACTCACAACATCACAATGCAGCGTCATTGAATTAAATTTATGTTTGCTTCATAATAGGTTATGGGATTATGGAATAAAACAGAAATGTTGGGAGGAAAACTGTCTTCGTCCAAAGTTACTGCGAATTTAATTTCCACACCGTGTGGTATTTGTTCTGCGAGGAAATGACACAGCGAAGGTAGACAACAAATATTCTGTTCACAAAAGCGTTGTTTATTGACACTAATATGATAATAGCTTCCATTTTCCCTCAGGCTTCATTTTCTTGGTAGCTGGCGAAGCTGCTTGTTCAACAGTCTGTAGTAAATATAAACGAAAACGTGACAGTAAATACATCTTGAAGAGTTGTAACTTAATTTCGTTTAGTTTGCGCATAGTTAATAATTAACTATGGTTTGCGTGATAACAAACAGTATAACTTGTACAACAGTTAATTCAACAGCCAGGCTCGTAGTAACACGTAAAATGCAAGTAGCTAACATGTTCACAAAATATTTGTTCCTCCAGAGTTAACATTTAGAGAGCTTAAAACATATCTGGCAATACAAACGAGCCGAGAGAGAAAAAACCTGGCAAAAAACAGAGGTGTCAAACTCTACAAATTTCACGCGGATTGCAGCGGAAGCCAAGGTTCAAGGTTCAAGGTTCATTTATTTCACACTATTTACATAAAGTTAACATAGAAAGAAAAGTATAATTACAACACACGATTACAAGAACGATAGCGCTTTCGTTAAAATTCGCGCTTATAATTTTAACACATAAGAGATTTTTTCCAATCAGGGTTCACTATTAGCGGGCAAGCTCAGGCAACCTTATTGTTTGTATTGTACTAGAGCGACGCTTATTAGTAAACCTATACCGAATTAGTATGGAGGAAGGCACTTTATTAATATGCAGGAACGCATTTTTTCCCTATGTTTTAACAATAGGCGACGTCATGGACTCGACCGTTATGCATATTAATAAAGGGAACGCACACGGAACGCAAGGGAACGCAGTAACGCGGATTAAAAACAACATACATAACTACTATCAAATCTCCCGAGTATCATCACATGATCTGTATTGGGAAAACAAAATGTACAAGCGAAAAAGGTCTATTAACTTACCTTCACAATTCATTCCAATGCTACGCTCCCTAGCCCAAGCATCCCACGGAATCGCCTTTTGGCGTCTTGTTACAACGGAAGTTTTCTGTGCATCATAAGAAATGAAAGGACAAAGCATTTAGTTTGGCAATTTTACTATCGGTATCTTAGCTTCTCAGTGGATTACAGTTCAAACGTTTCACGCACCAAAAATTAAACTGGTCAAAACTTTTTTCTCATTTATCATTATTTCGATAAATAAATCATTTACAAAATAATCGCTGACGAACGAGTAACAATAACAACTTTTAGCTGAAATACATAGCGATCCTAAACGTGATAATTTCTGAAAAAAAAAATATTTCCAACTCTGATTTCCTATAGTAGATTTATTTAATTAAAATGGAAAGAATAAGTTAAGATTGGCGGGGTTTGTTTTCTGCCTGCTTATTAACAAGACGTCTTCTTATCAATGTGTCTATTCATATTGGGTCCACGTGCATGGTCATAAGGTCGCATGAACCCCAGTATGACATACCTTATCTTGATATCGACAGCCTAGCTTGGCACGAATCTTCAGTTTATAAAATCGTTCTGAATTTTTTGCGGTCCGCAAACTCAGATCATCTTGCAAATCATCTCATTCATTGGGGCATGATAAAGAGATCAATTCGCAAGAAAATCAAAGGAAACAATCTCTCGTATCTGCGAACGTTACATCTCATACCAAAGTGTTGTGCCGGTAACTCTACACAAACCGTGCATGTTGACGGGTGGAGCCTGCCGGAGGGGACTTGATACACTGATAACGAAACTAGCATTGATTGAAGACTCAGTTGGGCAGAGTACACGATTAAAGCTCCTGTAATATTCGTGTAATCTGTACTCATAAATATGTTGGCCTAAGGATAGGCCCTCCTTTCATCGACTACAATTTTCTGGCGGGAGGCTTTGCTATTTCATTAATTGCTTCAATCTATCGTAATTGTGTGAGAAGACAACAGGTTTACACCGAGTTCTAAACTTGTCAATTAGTGCTGTATACGTTGTTTTCATTTCGATTTCTGGTAAGAGCAAGCGATGGCAATAAGCATGCAAATTCACTTTTGCGTGCGTGTTAAGTTTTCTGCATACAACGCACTTGGTTTCACGCTATTTTCGAAATGTTCAAGAGTTCTTAAATTCTGGGTACAATCTATAAGCAACTCACCGCGCCGGCACAAATTTATTAATTTATGAATTAATTTTAGTATTATTCGTGATAACACGTCTCGTCGATGATTTCCCCCATCGATCCTTTTTATTATCTCTAACTCATAGCTGTCAAGGTCTTTCGTGTCAAAATCAAAGGCATTCGTTAGGCCATTTGCGCTTTTACAAACATTGGTTTTCCACGGGAAGTAGGCCGAGACACAAGTTCCTCCTTGAGCTTTGCAAGGTTGACGATCCAATCTTCGAAGTGTAAATTCAGGTCTGGCTGGTATCAAATATGTTGCGAACGCTTCAAGCCTGTGATAAGAATAAACAGTCCGGGATCGTTATCAGATTTGATAACCATGTGACGTCATATAATGGCGGCCATTTCAAAAATCGGGAATTTTCGTATTCACTTCGCTTTGCTCGTTATTTGTTCGATTATGCTCGGGTAATTTACCCATAACTCTACTCGATAAGTACCAAGAAAGGAAGAGCCTCGCGTGTTTTGAAGATGGCGGCTGAAGACCAGCGTAAACGATGTAAAATGCTACTTGTAAAGTGAAACAACGCTTATAATTTTGCATACAGACCAGGTATGTTTTTCATTTTGTCATTAGATTTGAGTTGCTTGCAGATTTTTGCGACAATCACCAACAAATATGTCGTTAATCTTCACGCTACATACTTGGGATTTAATCTGCTTTTAGTGTTGTGCACGATCTGTGAAAAAAGTGCACGGGGTTGTTTTGATTTGCGATGTGCTGTTCGTAACGGCGGCCATATCTACATCTGTAATTGATGTGTTCCTAGGTATTGAGATGGCGGATGCTGGTACCCATAGAATCAAAACAGCAAATTTATGTCGATTTTGTGGCAAGACTGCGTCTTCGATTCAAAAAAGACTTCTGCAAGACCTAAAGAAAAATTCAAGCTTGAATTCGAACGACATGATATCGACATTGAAGAGAACAGCGATTGTATTCATCCCCGCCTAATGTTTGCCTGACGTACGTGAGGTATTTTTATCGCCTGAGACGGTCAATCGGCAAATGCATTGAAAGGTAAGTTGCTTATATTTTTGAGTCCAAGATTCAATGTCCACACATTCGTGGTCCTGAGATATTTCAAGAAATGCCGGCCAAACTATGTCAGTTTTCTGGCTCACCAGTCATTAATATAATGACTCGAGCTTATTGTTGGATTCAACGAGTGACAACAATGGGGTAACAGGCCTACGCAACTCCTATCCGCGTGTAATAGCCACTTTAGGAAGTTTTGCTCGAACTAGTATATCTGGGCATCTTTGAATATTTCGAAAAGCAAAAATCCTGTGCTTTTGAAAGGACATAGGTCATATGTCAGGTTGTCACCTTCTTGGTAGCTGGGAGGCGATGAGCAGTCGAGATTTTTTGTTCATTTAAATCAATATCCAAAGCAGAGGACAGTTCAACAACGAGCCTGTTAGCATTGTCCAGAGGAATAACTGGAATTCCAGTAATTTCTAAGCAATCCCGCCTCAAGTATTGTTGTGTTGCATCGAGGGACGCCATGTTGTCGTATAGGTCGTTCTCAAAATGTGAAATGCTGTCTTCTAGCTGGTTTACTTTTCCCATTTCCCATGTTGTTTCTCAGTCTAAAATAATCTGAGATCCCGAAATTGTTGGATCTCTTTGAATTGTTGGTTGGCGACAACGATCTGGCGATGGCCAAAACGACGGAGCAGCCAGATTTAGTAAATCGTTTTAAAGAGCTGTGGATTAATGAGCGGATGCCAACTTTTAAAAAGGATTTATTAACCGAACTAAAGACTGAAATTGCCAAACAGGTCAAGTTCGTCACAGAACGACCAACGAAGATTTATATTAACGAATCCCTAACTGCTTACAGAAGGAGACTTTTTGGGAAAATTAACTCATTCAAGAACACAAACAAGTGGAAGTATCTATGGACGACAAACGGTACTATCCACTTACGACAAACGGATTCGTCACAAACATTCCACTTCGATACTATGGAAGACTTTGAGGAGTTTGCCAACCCGCAAAAAGACAAGTAATTGGACAGATAAGTAATTGCAACTGTAATCAATGGTAATTTAAATTTTAAACCTCCAGCTCGAATACGAGAATATGCCGCCATACACATTTTTTAACCTGTATGTAATTATTTTATCTTGTAATCGTGTGTTGTAATTATACTTTTCTTTCTATGTTAACTTTATGTAAATAGTGTGAAATAAATGAACCTTGAACCTTGAACCTTGGCTTCCGCTGCAATCCGCGTGAAATTTGTAGAGTTTGACACCTCTGTTTTTTGCCAGGTTTTTTCTCTCTCGGCTCGTTTGTATTGCCAGATATGTTTTAAGCTCTCTAAATGTTAACTCTGGAGGAACAAATATTTTGTGAACATGTTAGCTACTTGCATTTTACGTGTTACTACGAGCCTGGCTGTTGAATTAACTGTTGTACAAGTTATACTGTTTGTTATCACGCAAACCATAGTTAATTATTAACTATGCGCAAACTAAACGAAATTAAGTTACAACTCTTCAAGATGTATTTACTGTCACGTTTTCGTTTATATTTACTACAGACTGTTGAACAAGCAGCTTCGCCAGCTACCAAGAAAATGAAGCCTGAGGGAAAATGGAAGCTATTATCATATTAGTGTCAATAAACAACGCTTTTGTGAACAGAATATTTGTTGTCTACCTTCGCTGTGTCATTTCCTCGCAGAACAAATACCACACGGTGTGGAAATTAAATTCGCAGTAACTTTGGACGAAGACAGTTTTCCTCCCAACATTTCTGTTTTATTCCATAATCCCATAACCTATTATGAAGCAAACATAAATTTAATTCAATGACGCTGCATTGTGATGTTGTGAGTAGCCCCTTACATCGCAGCGCCTCGTCGACCGGCATATTGAATTATACACTGTTGCTACAAAATAACGTCACGTGAACGAAAACCTGTGCAACGATTGGTTTATGGTTTGTTTTGGTTGAGGTTATCAAAAATGATAACGATCCCGGATTGATAAATCGTAACAATTAACTCAACTGCTGTCTGTTCTACAGCATATTATTCTATTTTTGTCGTTTTATGACTCGAATTATAGCAGGCGGTTTCAAAATGGATAATGCGAGCCGTTATTAAATGCGATAAAGGGTATGTAAAGAAAACATTTAATTCAATTATAAATTCAATAAAGTCTCAACTCTATGCTGTTCTTGACAGTGATACCGAACGTGGCCCATTTGACCTAGCTAGAAGAGCAATAATTCAGATCATTAACAATTTAGAAGGAAAACTGCGTATGCCCAACTATTCAATTGACTTAAATTAAAATTTC
>JAHPZR010035626.1:0-10000 GCA_019787425.1 Platygyra sinensis
TTCAGAGACCAGCAAAGTGGCCGATATGATTGCTAACTGATAGTGACACACTGTAGTTTTCAGTAGAAGCAACTCCAAAAAAACGCCAGCTTAGAAGGCTAGGGTTATTGGAAGCAATTGCATGACAATTGTATTGTAAGGCTAAATGACCGTTAGTCGGTCGGGTTTTCAAAGAGGGTCTTACAGGGTACGGGGGGTTCTCTGGCACGATTCACTAACGGAAAAAAAAATAGAGGATCACGGATCCGATATCGTCCCACACGTTCCTCCCCACGTGGGGAGGAACGGGTGACAAGCCCAAGAACGTCTGCATGGGAGGTTACGGTTCTAACGGATATAAAAATTTCGTTTTCCCGAGTCACGAAAATAAGCAAGTAAGATGCCCTTGTAATAACCTGTTCTTACACTAGAAACAGTGTTTCAAGGAAGTAAAATCGGGTTTATCTAAGTCAAGGCTCCATATTGCAAATCACACCGACCTATTGTAGGTTACTCTGCATAGAAGACTCTAACTATTCGGAGGACTTGCGTCAAAAGAATGGAGTGGTAAAATCACGAATGTCGAATAATAATTCAAGTTCTTCAGGTGTCACCCAAAACAACCAGTCCACGAGTCACGAGGATTGATTTGCTAAATTCACGTTTCACGGAAAATAAAATCAGTTAATCACGAGAATACCCTCTACGACCTTCTTCAAATCACTAGATGACCGGCATTCTGATATTTTTCTTAAATTTAAGGAAATCTAAGGATCCCATCTAATTCAACCTATGATATGTCGATTAATTAGGAACTGGCAGGCGATCCAGAAGAGCTGTAGACAACGCCAACCTAACGCTTGGTTTACGCTCGACTCAGAACATGGAGAGCAAAACCATGTTTGTATCACTCATTTGAATAAGCTTTCACTACCCTTTGTTTTCTTTTTGTAATGCATCAAAATGCTCTGCATAGATTGCTCTTATACCAATTTGCAGACTCGGCTTAATTAAAGAGATAGCTTTAGATTCAGTCAGTCACGAGGCACATTAAGTATTTATACATTTGCTAGATTATCGTAAAGTAGTTTGAGGAAGATTATCAATTTTCTTGCGGAATGTGGAGAAAATGAACCTTGAAATCTTAACAAGAACGCACTCAGCCCAACGATGCTTCATCAATGAAAGTGAGAAAGTAACGACCACCAATTATCAAGGTTGTTGACTTTAATTAGTGAGTGCTACTGACCCGGCGTTTAGTTTGGAAATGAAAGAATGACGCGCTCTCACTATGTTTTCCTAGAGACCACACGTTTTGAAGGCAAGGCCTATTGACAGAGATAAAAAATAACATTCTGCGAACTTTGTGAGGTTCATCTTAATGACTTTCAAAAACATCTAAGTAGTAATACTTAGATTTAGGCCAGCCTAAAAGCGTAGCTCCTTGGAGGGGTTGTTCAGTGCCCGATTCAGCTAACCAAGGGAGAGGTAGAATTTTGCTTTGAGTTTTGTGGTAAGGATTTTTTTTTCTTGTTTGACCTTCTGTTTTGAGTTTGATAATCACCATATGCACAAAACAAAGCAGCAAAAAAAACATTTGTATAGAAGAAAAAGTTATAATTCAAATAATTTTAATCCTGCGCTAGCGTTAACTGGCTTCCGAACAATCCTGCCCTGTTTGTAACAATTTAGCCTGACATGAGCCCGCGATCCAATAAAAAAATCCAGCATTTGGTCAGCGGTCAACTTCAAAAAACGCGTGACCTCGGTGAGTTGTTGACTTGAGCCCGCGATATGGTCACGTGATACTGGTCAGCAGATACCTTGTTTTGACAGGTGTCAGTTGATCATAAGAGGGATGTCCAATATCAAAGAACTACGCGGTAAACCAAGACTGCGTATCTCTGTCAACTTATTATTTGGGGTATGGCCGCCATGCTTCGCGACTCCGCCGTCGTGCGTACGCGCCCACAAGCAGTACCGCTGTCCATGATAACCATGAGAGAATCCATATATGGGTTTCTTTTTCTTATATGGTTATGGGACTCCGCTTCGGCGACCCTTCGGGCCGCAGGAGCTCCGCTATTAGACACACAAAAAAGGCTACCGACGACAAACTATGGGAACGAGCAGACCCTCTCCCTTCCAAATTGCCATCAGTTGAACAATTAATAGAGAGTAAGCTTGAACGACTGAAATAAATATGCTATGGAATATGAAATAAATATGCTGTTGCCATGGCAACCGAAATGAGTGATCCAAAAGTTTGGTATCTAGCACTCATGTTTCATTCTTTTAACCAGTTGTGAGGGTTAGGTGAATAGTGGTGGATATTTACCGAGCCGCGAAGCGGCGAGGAAAATATCCACCACTTTCACTGACACTGAGGTGAATAATTGTTTTAGTATATACCACACAAGCTGAATAACTAACGGCACAAAGAGTAACTTTATTTGCGGCAGTATGTCGACAAGAGCCGTTTTGTTTTTCTTCGGCTGCTCGGAGGTGAATAGTACTTGGCTAATCACCTCCGAGCTAGCCAATCAGCGCGCCCGTAAAGTACTATTTACTTGTGTGGTTTATACTACAAAAAGATATTGTAAAGGTGAATTATGTGGAGATCTGATGAACTTAAAACAATTCCACGTTGAGTACGTAGACATGGTGGCGAAGGTTAAATGAATGAAGAAGGCCAGTACATCGCCGAGTAGCATTACTTTGAGAATCAACATGAAGGTTGAAGTCACCAACCATCAGCGAATAGCCTGATAACGTTACCATATGGGCAAGATAGGTAGCAAATTCATCTAAAAACAGTGACACATTAGATGAAGGAGGACGGTACAAGACGATTAACTTTTAACTTTTTTACCTTGATTGTAAAGCGTCTTAGGGCTTTTGGTGAGGGCGCTATAAAAATTGTCATTTATTATTATTTATTAATCTTTAATTCGTCACGCACTCTTTCGTAATCTACGTAAGTACAATGCCTGTATAAAGTTAATTATGTACTAATTGTTAATAAATATTATTTTATACTGCAGACATAGCGCACCCATGAAGTTAATTTTCGAGCAAATTAATAATAATAGAACCCACTTGGGCTTGATCTGGCGTTATCCGGTAAAGAAACGAGTAAGCTCTCTTTCTAGTGACTTTTTAGGTCAATGGAGGGGAGGTTTCGGATTAAAAACAGACTATTTTTCACTAGAAGACCTTTTTTCTAGAAGTAAAACAAAATAACGATGCATATGCATTACAATACCGGGCATTACATTATATTTTGTACGTGTGCAACGTAACATTATAGTCAGTTGAGTCATTCTAACTCATGCTACTTGCTCTTTCCTTTCAGGTATATTACGGTCGATACAAGAATTTGCAAACATTGGCTGTTCGCGTCAGCAGGTGCAAAACCCCCTGGAAGTGTCGCGTGAGAATGTATTGGTAGCTGTTCACATTCAAGGCTACAAGAAACCTCCTGTGATAGGAAAAGTGATCTCAGTAAAAGATGACTCTACATTTGTTATCGAATATTTGAAGGGGGGTTAGAGAAAGGAGTGGAAGCCGGGGAAACTAAGTCAAATTGAGAATATTATTGGACTACAAACTCACCAAGTTGGTGTTTACTGCTTGTCGAGGAAAATAAACTAACGAACGAAACTTGCAAATACCTCAGAAAGACATATCAGGATGTGGATAGATATCAGCCAGACGAATGAAACCTGAATCTTTCTTTTTTCCTATGCAAGCAAGCGTTGGATTTGGATAATACTTGCCTTTGTTAGCCAAATTGTTGTATTAATTCTCTATTTTTTTGATCAAAACGTTAAACTTCAATAGAAAGGAATTTCATTCAATGGAAAGGAAGATCATAAATATTGAAAAATTCACAAGGTATTCCCTTGTTCCTGCGAACAATTGAAACTTATAGAACTTCAAGAGAAGAGATGTAACTGTTTCAGTACAATGGACAATAGCTATAGCATAATCGTTCTTTAAAAGTTCTTCGTAAATTATTATTTTGCGCAACAAATGCTAGTGGAAGTTCCTACCAAACATTTGTTTTGAATGTACAATTTTCTCTCTTAAACCTATAATGTCGCTGGAAATTCCCACCGACATTTTTCCCTCACAGCCAAAATGTCACTGGAATTTTCCTCTGCCACTTTTCTGTCAGCTAAAATGTCGCTGGAAATTTCACCAACATTTTTCTCTCACAGATAAAATGTCGCTGGAAATTTCCACCGACATATTTCCCTATAAGCTTAAATGTCGCTGGATATTTCACCAACATTTTTTTTCTCACAGTTGAAATGTGGCTGGAAATTTCCACAGTCATTTATCTCTCACCGCTAAATGTGGCTGGAAATCACCACCGACTTGTCCTTTAACTAGAAAATAATAGTTGAAGATTTAAGTAATTAGTTGCAATTTTAACCACAAAGTTTTAATTTTGGAAAAAAAAATTGCCTGTTTTTTAGCGAAAAACAAAAAGCATAATCAAGAAGATTTTGCTATTATTTTCCACTTTTGAACAAAGTTCCTCAAAGGTTCTCAAATTTTTAACCCACACCTTTGGAAAAAATCAAGGCTCAAGAGAATAATTTGCGACACTGTAACTGAAATGATAAAATATGATAATTCAAGGTGGCTCAAAACAGTTTCCAGCACATTCAAAGACTTAAATTTTGATGTGTCATTATAACCACTCTTTAGCACTTGAATGGTGGACTGAACTATGGTGGTAATTCGTGGGAAGTTAGATATCCTGCTACCACTGGGAATGCAATGCACGACCTTATTCGTACTTTGCATTCCCAATAGTACCTTACTCGTAGTTCAGTTGGATAGACAATGTGATCTAACTCGGATATCGAGGGATAAAATATATCCTACGGAGTTTAAATAGATTGTTTTTGTCCCATTTCGGTCTTTTAATACAAGGGCTGATTTCCAGTTAAATTGTATTCTTTATCGAGGGGATCATTCAAGTGCCGAAAAGTCACTAGTTTTGGGGATTTCTTCACCTTATCATCGTTTCAAAACCAAATTTGGTAACCCCTTAGCCTTAGCCAATTGCGTCTCGCTTTCACACATTTTCCCGGGTCTGGCATCAGCTGCATGTATTTACTTCATGCTTTGATTGGCTCACTGGATTGCTTGGGCTAGATTGTTTCCATTGGTCTCAGTTGAAAAGCTCTCTAATGATCGACGTTGTTTCTCGGCCTCATGTATTGAATTTAGTTCTTCAAGTGAGGTAACATCTAATCAGTCGCAACCACTAGGTGCGTTGGTCTCTTCCAATTTACTTGCATGGTGAGAGAAATGTCCTTCCTTTATCTTCAACAGATGCCTCATCCGCGACTGACATGAATTGTGAAATAAAGTCTTCCTGTTTCTCGTCGGTGTGTAAACAGACCAATCCGATGACGGTGTTTCCAGGCTCCAACGTAACTCTCAACTGCCGGATTGTCACTGAAGGACTTGCACAAGGCTTGACCTGGAACCAAACGTTGGAACGAATTAAGAATACCACTGGGTTACCAAATTTGGTTTTGAAACGATCGAGTTTGACGACAAATAGTGGAAAACATTCATGCCAGTGTACCACTATACATTTCACACGTAAGTGTTTCCTTATAGCTCATCCATGGTAATAATTTTAAGGTAATGGCGGTTTTTTTACATGCCATCGACACTGACATGCACGACTTGACATGATCGCATGACATAACGGGACTTGCTTTGGCACGAACAAAGGCAATAGTTTCTGAAGACTCTCGGACTAAATCATGTATTTCTTAGCTTGAAGTTGATAAAGATAAAATAACCGCCATAACGGGTTAATGAAGCTGACCTTTCAAGCGTTAGCCCTTTGTCAAAGCAAAGTATTGTCTTTGTTTTGTCCTGAAACTGCAGAGTTTTTAATACTGAGCAACTTGTACCCACAACACAACAATCTCCCATCTCTTTATATTCAGTCAGTGGTTAGCTCACATGGTGTAGTTACCAGAAGATCTTCTTGTTTCTTTTATTAGGTGCACTGAAAATTGTTCATTTCACGACTACACCTAATGATATCATCCAAGACAAATTAATGGAACTGGAATGCGTCTTCTCAGGATGGCCTCTCCCTCGCACGGTACTTTGGCACAGAGATAATGAACTTATCAGCAACGGAACCGAAGGCATTTATCAAACGCTGCAGGAGAAAGAAGAAACCATGCGTAGCATACTGCATCTACCACACGGACGAGAGGAGCAGGAAGGATTCTACAACTGCAGTGCAACGAATAGTATCCCTGGGTGGTCTAGCAGCACGTCTGAGGAGATAGAGATGATATATGAATGTAGGTTATGGCATTTACTCTCCCATCGAACTGTTTCTGGTTCATCTATCCAACAAGACCTTTTGAACGAGCAAAATGTCAATGTAATCTGAGTAAATTTTTAACCGGCTCCGACAATGGCGATGCAGCAACATTGAGAGCGCGTGGCATTTTAACAGTGCTTTGACGGTGGTCGGTTGCCAGGGCTTTTCCTCCCCGTTCCTTCCAAAACTAAGAAATCTAGGTCATAGACAGAAGTAGAATCCATCGAATGTAAGGAGACCTGGCAAGCAAGTAGATTGATAAATTACCAATCTATTGGTGTTTGTTTTATCCGATGTGACTGCTATTGTGACGTCATATATGATGTCCAAATTTGGTATAAAAAGAAAATTTAGGAACGAAACAGTAAAAACTTGATAATAGTTTTCTGTATAGAATTCTATGATTTCTGGTGAAAACCCCATCTCAATCGGTTAAAATGTCGTACAGTTACATGTAATTAAAGCATTTAAAATTTCGCGCCACATGATTATATATGGTCAAAATTAAGGGGGTTTTAAACTCGAAAACAATGAATGTATTCGCAACGGAAGTAAGACAAGTCAAAATTGTAGTTTTTTTGACTTAACATATGTTGTGCTATGACGTGTTTTTCAGCACGTCATTATGACGTCATTATGACGTATTTCGTGATGAAATACGCGTCATACACTCATTCCCAGTTAAAATGGGCCAAAACGGTTTTCACCTGTCTTTGTAAAAAAAAGTACCTTTAGAGAAGTTTATTGGGAGGTATTTTTGACTTTTTTTCATCACATGGGTAAGATCTTTTAAAAAAAGTAGCTTCCGAGCTCAAGCTGATTTCTTTTGGTTAAGATTTTCATCCTCAAACACCCCAAAACGTTAAATTTTTAGTTGTCTTTTCTTTAGTTGTTGAAAGAAATTCTTGCATCCTGCCTTTTTCCGACACACAGTGCCCATGTTAACAGCGCCAGATGAAAGCTAAAAGGATGTAGGTTTCACCGAGCATAAAAACGTCTTCCTCATCCCTTTTCTCTTCACAATTTCGTCATTATAACATTGTCTTCAATTTTAGCGTAACCTCCGTTACCTAAATATGGCGTGTGTAAAAAAATAGCTAGAAATACATTATCCTCGTTGTCGTCCGTTTAAATTGTTTCTCTTTTATTACAGTACCCACAAATAGGAAATTAGTTTTGACAATGTATAAAGCAGTGACAAGAATATACCTTCGGAGTCGTGTAAGTACGTGGTTATGGATAAGGGAATAACCTCCGTTACCTATATTTTTCGACAATCATCAGTCTGCTCCATCTTTCAGCTCTAATTACCATTACTACCCGACGGTTTGACAATTTTTGGACTATAGTCATAAGCCATATGCTGGATGTTATGGACTAGCAAGGCATAGAAGTCACGAAACGTAATCTCCGTTACCTCGCGTTACCAGTAACCTCCGTTACCACATTCTCTAATTTCTGTTAATATTAAACATACTGTTAACGAATGCAAACAGTAACCTAACACAAGATCAACACTAGGTTACACGTTTAATTTGAAGTCAATTTCGAAACACAATCGACCTTTGGCATGCCTGCTGTGGTTGTCCTGTTGTGAAGTACAACTGCTCAAGTAGCATTCTCCAAAAATTAACAAATTCCTTGGCTTACCTTTTCTGTTTTGGAATAGAAAACTTAAGGTAAGTCATGTATCTTCCTTGATAGCTATTTTTAAGAAACTTTTTCTAACGGAAACGCAAATAAATGACCATGTGTGACAGGTAACGATTTCAGGTAACGGAAGTTACTGAAGTCTAAACTGGTATGTTCTTCATGAAAAATAAAGAAACAAAGCACAAAGTTGTACTCAGTGATAGCAAGCGATCGTAAACACCAACTTACAAAATCGGTTCGAGTAAATTGTTTCTTTAAAGCAGTATTATTTGTTCTATCAAAGCATTTAAGCGGAATAATGAGTAACAAGAATAATAAAGTGCTTAATGTAAGTTAGCAGGTGGCTTTTCCTTGCAGATGGCTCCAAAAACGCTTGCTGAAATTCAAACAGGGTACCGAGAGAGGAAATCGCAAAGTGAAGGTGTAACAAAAGCGAAAATCAAAAAAAGTAGGGCTCAGATCCAAAAGGAGTAAGGGAGAAGGAAAAAGCAGGTTAATGGTGAAGCATTCTTGAAACAGGAAAGAGGACGCAAGCGTGCCGCTTATACGCCCAGCATCCTTCTACCAGAAAGTGCGTAGCACCACATATGTCAAGTCAAAAAAACTACAAATTTGATCTTATGCAGCTTTGTCTTTAATTCGTTGCCAAAACATTCATTGTTCTCGCGTTGTGAACCCCCTCAATTCTCACCATATACAGTCATTTGGCGGGAAATTTGAATTTCTTTAATTACCTGTAACTCTATGCCGTTTTATCTGACTGAAATGGGGTTTTCATTGTAAATATTGTTTTTCTGTGACAAAAATGCCTTTACCGTTTTGAACACTGTTTTTCAAATATTTAACGATGTTACTAAAAATAGGTGCCATTTACGTCATCATATTTTCCAGAAAAGTCAAAAATACTTTTTCAGTGGTAAAAATTAAAAAAAAATGCATCCAATTAAGATGTTCTAAAGTCTTGCTTCATTTAAAATATAAAGTTTTCCTCTGTGACCCAAATATTGAATTTACTATACTTGCGAGAGGAAAAGCCCTAGCAACCGACCATCGTGTTTGTGTTGTCGCAGGCAGCGGGCTTTCTAAAAACGTGTTTGAACCATTGTATTGGTTACATAAAAACATAGTTGTTACGATGATCTGTTCAAGTAGTGTTACGGCCGCACTTGCATTAATGACCGTCATAATTGTTACATTTCAACGTTATCCTGATAGGTCCCTCAGCGAAAAGTCCGACCATTGCCTCACGGGAGATTGTTGGAAACAAATATTCAAACGTCAATCTTACATGCTTGGTTGATTATGATTACTATTGTCCAGAATATTTGTCTTGGCATTTAAATAACAATCCAGAGCCCTTGCCAGAAAACAGTCTAAAGTTTAAAGCGGAAGAAAAAGATACTTACACCAAATGCAAAAAGGAATTCATTCTCTCTATATTCAATGTGACGGAAAGAGACGAGGGGACATACAGTTGCCACTGGCACTGCGAGTACGAAAACACTACAAAAGCTGCCATTGATTTGAAAGTATCTGATCCACAACCAACAGGTAGGAAGTTATCTGTAGTCAAAAACAACAACATTCCTCACATATTTTCTATGTTTTCCCTAAACGTGTACATTATGGTAAAACCAGTTATACCAAGAAAGGAAGAAGGGAAAGCTAGTTAATTTCTCACATTCCTAAGGTAATCTCTCTGAAACTATTTCCAGGTAACTCACTGCTGAACAAAATTCCGAGGGTGTCTACAAATATCCAATTTAGTGCCACAGACCTTGCTCACGTGCACAGCCCAAGTGGCTTTGCGCAGATTTATATCCTCAACGAAAACATACCCGCAGCATTATCAGCGGAAGAACTTAGTACTAGTTCAAGCGATAAGCGTGCATGCAATTTTTGTATAGAATCTTAAGTATCACTCGTAGTTAAGATTTTCATTTTTTTGAGGTTTTTAATAGCTACTTATTGATTATTTCACTAAGTTCCATC
>JAHPZR010035626.1:15000-18537 GCA_019787425.1 Platygyra sinensis
GCAACGAATTAAAGACAAAGCTGCATAAGATCAAATCTGTAGTTTTTTTGACTTGACATATGTGGTGCTATGACGCGTATTTCATCACGAAATACGTCATAATGACGTCATGATGACGTGAAACACGTCATAGCACAACATATGTTAAGTCAAAAAAACTACAATTTGAGTTACTTCCGTTGCGAATACATTCATTGTTTTCGAGTTTAAAACCCCCTTAATTTTGACCATATATAATCATGTGGCGCGAAATTTGAAATGCTTTAATTACATGTAACTGTACGACATTTTAACCGATTGAGATGGGGTTTTCACCAGAAATCATAGAATTCTATACAGAAAACTATTATCAAGTTTTTACTGTTTCGTTCCTAAATTTTCTTTTTATACCAAATTTGGACATCATATATGACGTCACAATAGCAGTCACATAGGATAAAACAAACACCAATAGATAGGTAATTTATCAATCTACTTGCCTGCCAGGTCTCCTTACATTCGATGGATTCTACTTCTGTCTATTACCTAGATTTCTTACTTTTGGAAGGAACGGGGAGGAAAAGCCCTGGCAACCGACCACCGTCAAAGCACTGTTAAAATGCCACGCGCTCTCAATGTTGCTGCATCGTCATTGTCGGAGCCGGTTAAAAATTTACTCAGATTACATTGACATTTTGCTCGTTCAAAAGGTCTTGTTGGATAGATGAACCAGAAACAGTTCGATGGGAGAGTAAATGCCATAACCTACATTCATATATCATCTCTATCTCCTCAGACGTGCTGCTAGACCACCCAGGAATACTATTCGTTGCACTGCAGTTGTAGAATCCTTCCTGCTCCTCTCGTCCGTGTGATAGATGAAGTACGCTACGCAGAGTTTCTCCTTTCTTCTGCAGCCAATGATAAATGTCGTCAGTTCCGTTGCTGATAAGTTCATTATTTTTGTGCCAAAGTACTGTGAGAGGGAGAGGCCATCCTGAGAAGACGCATTCCCGTTCCATTAATTTGCCTTGGATGATATCATTAGGTGTAGTCGTGAAATGAACAATTTCCAGTGCACCTAATAAAAGAAACAAGAAGATTTTCTGGTAACTACATCATATGAGCTAACCATTAACTGAATATAAAGAAATGGTAGATTGTTGTGTTTTGGGTACAAGTTGCTATTAAAAACTCTGCAGTTTCAGGGCAATACAAAGACAAAACTTTGCCTTGACAAGGGGAAAGCTTCATTAATTAACTCGTTATGGCGGTTATTTTATCTTTATCAATTTCAAGCTAAAAAATACATGATTCAGTCCGAGAGTCTGCAGAAGCTAATGCCTTTGTTCGTGTCAAAGCAAGTCCCGTTATGTCATCCCATCATGTCAAGTCGTATATGTCAGTGTTGATGGCATGTAGAAAAACTGCCGTTTCCTTAAAATCATCACGAAAACTACCCAAGAGATAAAAGAGAGATCTTTTTATTTTGAGTTGTTATTTTTGATACCATGGATGAGCTATAAGGAAACACTTACGTGTGAAATGTATAGTGGTACACTGGCATGAATGTTTTCCACTATTTGTCGTCAAATTCGATCGTTTCAAAACCAAACTTGGTAACCCCGTGGTATTCTTAACTCGTTCCAACGTTTGGTTCCAGGTCAAGCCTTGTGCAAGTCCTTCAGTGACAATCCGGCAGTTGAGAGTTACTTTGGAGCCTGGAAACACCGTCATCGGATTGGTCTGTTTACACACCGACGAGAAACAGGAAGACTTTATTTCACAATTCATGTCAGTCGCGGATGAGGCATCTGTTGAAGATAAAGGAAGGACATTTCTCTCACCATGCAAGCAAATTGGAAGAGACCAACGCACCTAGTGGTTGCGACTGATTAGATGTTACCTCACTTGAAGAACTAAATTCAATACATGAGGCCGAGAAACAACGTCGATCATTAGAGAGCTTTTCAACTGAGACCAATGGAAACAATCTAGCCCAGGCAATCCAGTGAGCCAATCAAAGCATGAAGTAAATACATGCAGCTGATGCCAGACCCGGGAAAATGTGTGAAAGCGAGACGCAATTGGCTAAGGCTAACGAGTTACCAAATTTGGTTTTGAAACGATGATAAGGTGAAGAAATCCCAAAACTAGTGACTTTTCGGCACTTGAATGATCCGCTCGATAAAGAATACAATTTAACTGGAAATCAGCCCTTGTATTAAAAGACCGAAATGGGACAAAAACAATTTATTTAAACTCCGTAGGATATATTTTATCCCTCGATATCCGAGTTGGATCACATTGGTCTATCCAACTGAACTACGAGTAAGGTACCATTGGGAATGCAAAGTACGAATAAGGTCGTGCATTGCATTCCCAGTGGTAGCAGGATATCTAACTTCCCACGAATTACCACCATAGTTCAGTCCACAATTCAAGTGCTAAAGAGTGGTTATAATGACACATCAAAATTTAAGTCTTTGAATGTGCTGGAAACTATTTTGAGCCACCTTAAATTAACATATTTTATCATTTCAGTTAGTGTCGCAAATAATTCTCTTGAGCCTTGATTTTTTCCAAAGGTGTGGGTTAAAAATTTGAGAACCTTTGAAGAACTTTGTTCGAAAGTGGAAAATAATAGCAAAATCTTCTTCATTATGCTTTTTGTTTTTCGCTAAAAAACTGGCAATTTTTTTTTCCAAAATTAAAACTTTGTGGTTAAAATTGCAACTAATTACTTAAATCTTCAACTATTATTTTCTAGTAAAAGGACAAGTCGGTGGTGATTTCCAGCCCCATTTAGCGGTGAGAGATAAATGACTGTGGAAATTTCCAGCCACATTTCAACTGTGAGAAAAAAATGTTGGTGAAATATCCAGCGACATTTAAGCTTATAGGGAAATATGTCGGTGGAAATTTCCAGCGACATTTTATCTGTGAGAGAAAAATGTTGGTGGAAATTTCCAGCGACATTTTAACTGTGAGAGAAAAATGTTGGTGAAATTTCCAGCGACATTTTAGCTAACAGAAAAGTGGCAGTGGAAAATTCCAGTGACATTTTGGCTGTGAGGGAAAAATGTCGGTGGGAATTTCCACCGACATTATAGGTTTAAGAGAGAAAATTGTACATTCAAAACAAATGTTTGGTAGGAACTTCCATTGTCAATTTTTAGGGAAATTTCCACTAGCATTTGTTGCGCAAAATAATAATTTACGAAGAACTTTTAAAGAACGATTATGCTATAGCTATTGTCCATTGTACTGAAACAGTTACATCTCTCTTGAAGTTCTATAAGTTTCAATTGTTCGCAGGGACAAGGGAATACCTTGTAAATTTTTCAATATTTATGATCTTCTTTCCATTGAATGAAATTCCTTTCTATTGAAGTTTAACGTTTTGATCAAAAAAATAGAGAATTAATACAACAATTTGGCTAACAAAGGCAAGTATTATCCAAATCCAACGCTTGCTTGCATAGGAAAAAAGAAATATTCAGGTTTCATTCGCCTGGCTGATTTCTTTCCACATCCTGATATGTCTTTCTGAGGTAT
>JAHPZR010035627.1:0-5000 GCA_019787425.1 Platygyra sinensis
GAAGGCCAGTACATCGCCGAGCAGCATTACTTTGAGAATCAACATGAAGGTTGAAGTCACCAACCATCAGCGAATAGCCTGATAACGTTACCATATGGGCAAGATAGGTAGCAAATTGATCTAAAAACAGTGACACATTCGATGAAGGAGGACGGTACAAGACGATTAACTTTTAACTTTTTTACCTTGATTGTAAAGCGTCTTAGGGCTTTTGGTGAGGGCGCTATAAAAATTGTCATTTATTATTATTTATTAATCTTTAATTCGTCACGCACTCTTTCGTAATCTACGTAAGTACAATGCCTATATAAAGTTAATTATGTACTAATTGTTAATAAATATTATTTTATACTGCAGACATAGCGCACCCATGGAGTTAATTTTCGAGCAAATTAATAATAATAGAACCCACTTGGGCTTGATCTGGCGTTATCCGGTAAAGAGAACGAGTAAGCTCTCTTTCTAGTGACTTTTTAGGTCAATGGAGGGGAGGTTTCGGATTGAAAACAGACTATTTTTCACTAGAAGACCTTTTTTCTAGAAGTAAAACAAAATAACTATGCATATGCATTACAATACCGGGCATTACATTATATTTTGTACGTGTGCAACGTAACATTATAGTCAGTTGAGTCATTCTAACTCATGCTACTTGCTCTTTCCTTTCAGGTATATTACGGTCGATACAAGAATTTGCAAACATTGGCTGTTCGCGTCAGCAGGTGCAAAACCTCCTGGAAGTGTCGCGTGAGAATGTATTGGTAGCTGTTCACATTCAAGGCTACAAGAAACCTCCTGTGATAGGAAAAGTGATCTCAGTAAAAGATGACTCTACATTTGTTATCGAATATTTGAAGGGGGGTTAGAGAAAGGAGTGGAAGCCGGGGAAACTAAGTCAAATTGAGAATATTATTGGACTACAAACTCGCCAAGTTGGTGTTTACTGCTTGTCGAGGAAAATAAACTAACGAACGAAACTTGCAAATACCTCAGAAAGACATATCAGGATGTGGAAAGAAATCAGCCAGGCGAATGAAACCTGAATCTTTCTTTTTTCCTATGCAAGCAAGCGTTGGATTTGGATAATACTTGCCTTTGTTAGCCAAATTGTTGTATTAATTCTCTATTTTTTTGATCAAAACGTTAAACTTCAATAGAAAGGAATTTCATTCAATGGAAAGAAGATCATAAATATTGAAAAATTCACAAGGTATTCCCTTGTCCCTGCGAACAATTGAAACTTATAGAACTTCAAGAGAGATGTAACTGTTTCAGTACAATGGACAATAGCTATAGCATAATCGTTCTTTAAAAGTTCTTCGTAAATTATTATTTTGCGCAACAAATGCTAGTGGAAATTTCCCTAAAAATTGACAATGGAAGTTCCTACCAAACATTTGTTTTGAATGTACAATTTTCTCTCTTAAACCTATAATGTCGCTGGAAATTCCCACCGACATTTTTCCCTCACAGCCAAAATGTCACTGGAATTTTCCACTGCCACTTTTCTGTTAGCTAAAATGTCGCTGGAAATTTCACCAACATTTTTCTCTCACAGTTAAAATGTCGCTGGAAATTTCCACCAACATTTTTCTCTCACAGATAAAATGTCGCTGGAAATTTCCACCGACATATTTCCCTATAAGCTTAAATGTCGCTGGATATTTCACCAACATTTTTTTCTCACAGTTGAAATGTGGCTGGAAATTTCCACAGTCATTTATCTCTCACCGCTAAATGTGGCTGGAAATCACCACCGACTTGTCCTTTTACTAGAAAATAATAGTTGAAGATTTAAGTAATTAGTTGCAATTTTAACCACAAAGTTTTAATTTTGGAAAAAAAAATTGCCAGTTTTTTAGCGAAAAACAAAAAGCATAATCAAGAAGATTTTGCTATTATTTTCCACTTTCGAACAAAGTTCTTCAAAGGTTCTCAAATTTTTAACCCACACCTTTGGAAAAAATCAAGGCTCAAGAGAATTATTTGCGACACTAACTGAAATGATAAAATATGTTAATTTAAGGTGGCTCAAAATAGTTTCCAGCACATTCAAAGACTTAAATTTTGATGTGTCATTATAACCACTCTTTAGCACTTGAATTGTGGACTGAACTATGGTGGTAATTCGTGGGAAGTTAGATATCCTGCTACCACTGGGAATGCAATGCACGACCTTATTCGTACTTTGCATTCCCAATGGTACCTTACTCGTAGTTCAGTTGGATAGACCAATGTGATCCAACTCGGATATCGAGGGATAAAATATATCCTACGGAGTTTAAATAAATTGTTTTTGTCCCATTTCGGTCTTTTAATACAAGGGCTGATTTCCAGTTAAATTGTATTCTTTATCGAGCGGATCATTCAAGTGCCGAAAAGTCACTAGTTTTGGGGATTTCTTCACCTTATCATCGTTTCAAAACCAAATTTGGTAACTCGTTAGCCTTAGCCAATTGCGTCTCGCTTTCACACATTTTCCCGGGTCTGGCATCAGCTGCATGTATTTACTTCATGCTTTGATTGGCTCACTGGATTGCCTGGGCTAGATTGTTTCCATTGGTCTCAGTTGAAAAGCTCTCTAATGATCGACGTTGTTTCTCGGCCTCATGTATTGAATTTAGTTCTTCAAGTGAGGTAACATCTAATCAGTCGCAACCACTAGGTGCGTTGGTCTCTTCCAATTTGCTTGCATGGTGAGAGAAATGTCCTTCCTTTATCTTCAACAGATGCCTCATCCGCGACTGACATGAATTGTGAAATAAAGTCTTCCTGTTTCTCGTCGGTGTGTAAACAGACCAATCCGATGACGGTGTTTCCAGGCTCCAAAGTAACTCTCAACTGCCGGATTGTCACTGAAGGACTTGCACAAGGCTTGACCTGGAACCAAACGTTGGAACGAGTTAAGAATACCACGGGGTTACCAAGTTTGGTTTTGAAACGATCGAATTTGACGACAAATAGTGGAAAACATTCATGCCAGTGTACCACTATACATTTCACACGTAAGTGTTTCCTTATAGCTCATCCATGGTATCAAAATAACAACTCAAAATAAAAGATCTCTCTTTTATCTCTTGGGTAGTTTTCGTGATGATTTTAAGGAAACGGCAGTTTTTCTACATGCCATCAACACTGACATATACGACTTGACATGATGGCATGACATAACGGGACTTGCTTTGACACGAACAAAGGCATTAGCTTCTGCAGACTCTCGGACTGAATCATGTATTTTTTAGCTTGAAATTGATAAAGATAAAATAACCGCCATAACGAGTTAATTAATGCAAGCTTTCCCCTTGTCAAGGCAAAGTTTTGTCTTTGTATTGCCCTGAAACTGCAGAGTTTTTAATAGCAACTTGTACCCAAAACACAACAATCTACCATTTCTTTATATTCAGTTAATGGTTAGCTCATATGATGTAGTTACCAGAAAATCTTCTTGTTTCTTTTATTAGGTGCACTGGAAATTGTTCATTTCACGACTACACCTAATGATATCATCCAAGGCAAATTAATGGAACGGGAATGCGTCTTCTCAGGATGGCCTCTCCCTCTCACAGTACTTTGGCACAGAAATAATGAACTTATCAGCAACGGAACTGACGACATTTATCATTCGCTGCAGAAGAAAGGAGAAACTCTGCGTAGCGTACTTCATCTATCACACGGACGAGAGGAGCAGGAAGGATTCTACAACTGCAGTGCAACGAATAGTATTCCTGGGTGGTCTAGCAGCACGTCTGAGGAGATAGAGATGATATATGAATGTAGGTTATGGCATTTACTCTCCCATCGAACTGTTTCTGGTTCATCTATCCAACAAGACCTTTTGAACGAGCAAAATGTCAATGTAATCTGAGTAAATTTTTAACCGGCTCCGACAATGACGATGCAGCAACATTGAGAGCGCGTGGCATTTTAACAGTGCTTTGACGGTGGTCGGTTGCCAGGGCTTTTCCTCCCCGTTCCTTCCAAAAGTAAGAAATCTAGGTAATAGACAGAAGTAGAATCCATCGAATGTAAGGAGACCTGGCAGGCAAGTAGATTGATAAATTACCTATCTATTGGTGTTTGTTTTATCCTATGTGACTGCTATTGTGACGTCATATATGATGTCCAAATTTGGTATAAAAAGAAAATTTAGGAACGAAACAGTAAAAACTTGATAATAGTTTTCTGTATAGAATTCTATGATTTCTGGTGAAAACCCCATCTCAATCGGTTAAAATGTCGTACAGTTACATGTAATTAAAGCATTTCAAATTTCGCGCCACATGATTATATATGGTCAAAATTAAGGGGGTTTTAAACTCGAAAACAATGAATGTATTCGCAACGGAAGTAACTCAAATTGTAGTTTTTTTGACTTAACATATGTTGTGCTATGACGTGTTTTCACGTCATCATGACGTCATTATGACGTATTTCGTGATGAAATACGCGTCATAGCACCACATATGTCAAGTCAAAAAAACTACAGATTTGATCTTATGCAGCTTTGTCTTTAATTCGTTGCGAAAACATTCATTGTTCTCGCGTTGAGAACCTCCTCAATTTTCACCATATACAGTCATTTGGCGGGAAATTTGAATTTCTTTAATTACCTGTAACTCTATGCCGTTTTATCTGACTGAAATGGGGTTTTCATTGTAAATATTGTTTTTCTGTGACAAAAATGCCTGTACCGTTTTGAACACTGTTTTTCAAATATTTAACGATGTTACTAAAAATAGGTGCCATTTACGTCATCATATTTTCCAGAAAAGTCAAAAATACTTTTTCAGTGGTAAAAATTAAAAAAAAATGCATCCAATTAAGATGTTCTAAAGTCTTGCTTCATTTAAAACATAAAGTTTTCCTCTGTGACCCAAATATTGAATTTACTATACTTGCGAGAGGAAAAGCCCTAGCAACCGACCATCGTGTTTGTGTTGTCGCAGGCAGCGGGCTTTCTAAAAACGTGTTTGATCCATTCTATTGGTTACATAAAAACA
>JAHPZR010035627.1:10000-17951 GCA_019787425.1 Platygyra sinensis
TCTGGGTTGTTATCAAATAAATTTAAGCCCGATTACACGGATGAAAATGGCACGGAAACCCGAGTTTGATGCGAAATTCAAGAAAACAAAGAAACAACAACAACAACAACAACAGTCAGCATTGCTGAATTGTATGCTTGAAATGTTAGAAAAATCACGGTACAAAATGATTATTAAGCTCCTATTATTTCGAAATTGGAATTATTCCTCTCTCCGGCAAGTAAAAGAGTGGTTATCCATTACTGGGATGTAATCGCAGCTAAAGGAAGGAAGTGACGGTGAAGGGAAAGCCTGGGAAACTCAACTGTCCTTCTCAACGAAGCCCAATAAAGAGGCCCTAAAACAATGCATTTAATGCTGCAAGTTTCTAGTCATTAGATCAAAAAAAGAGGTTAGTTAGTTAAAGCTAGATACATTGGAGAGTTATTAATTTTCTTTCATTTTTCGTTTCATTGCTTGCAGATGGCCTCGTGGAAACGGATTTCATAAACCGACTGTTTATCAGTTACAGTTCAAAGGACTTTGGTTGGGTCACTGAAAATCTCATCTCACTTCTTGAGAAGCACTCTATTGACTACAGCATCCACAGCCGGGACTTTGAGCTAGGAAGACCCATCGTCCTGAGCATGGCCGACAGTGTGTACGGCAGCCGTCAAGCGTTGGTTGTTTTGTCTGAGAATTACCTTGCCAGCAACTTTTGTCGAGAGGAGCTACACATGGCCGTACAGAGAGAGTTGGACGTGGGAGACTCGTCTTTGATTCTTGTAAAGATTGACGACTTGAAGAAAAAGAAGTTGCCTAACGCCTTGAGAAAGAAGCGTCTGCTGGACTTTGACAAACAGAATAAGAAACAAGACTGGGAGGAGAAAATATTACGTGAGATATTGGAAGGCAAAATGACTACTTATGTTTAGAAGTTACGTAAGAACTCGCACAACCGCATAACTACTTTAACTTGCATGAGATCTAAACAGTAAAGTGTGATAACAATTTATATCATTTTAAGGCGATGCTAAGTGCATGTTATTTGATTTTGTATTTGTTTCCCATTAGATGAAGAATTAGCTACGTATCTGGGATAGTAGCAAAGAAGCTCAAATCAAATTTCAATCCAACGTCGGGCGATAACTTTGTCCTCACGAAGGTCGAACCCCACATAAGCAATTATTTAAGCTGGCTTGAAACAGTTTCCAGGGCTTTACCAACGTTTCATATACTTTGACGCACATTACTATCAACTTTTATCGAGTAATGCTACACAAACGCCCAGCCACTGGTGAACCAGTAATGGTACTCTTTAAGAGGCAATACGTCACTGCACGAAACACCCTTAATTTTAGTTTCAAGTGATTGTAACTACGTGAGGCCAGTTCTTTTTTGTGGTTGGGGCCTCTAGATAACGCCTTTTCAGGATTGAATAGACAAATAAGGCATCGCGAAACTAACGAGACATTTTCCTCTAGAACTTGCAAAATTGAACGGAGTTTGAGAGTTTTCGCTATATATCTCCGCTTCCTTTTTTATCCGCAAGAGGCAAGAAGGACTTACGCAGAATGAATAACAGCCTCTAAACAAACATTGCGAGTTAAACAGAAACTCAACGTAGCTCTCGAAATGATAGTTAATGGTCACGTCCTTGAATAGATTATTTGAAAATCTCTAGCAAATTGAATCTTAAACGAGACTTCAGATTTCTCTGTTTTCCTTCAACGGAGTTAATTCATTTACTGATATGGAATATTGCAATGTTTACCTGAAGAAATCTTCAGTCATGAGCTACTAATTTTTAAGTTTCTCTATAGGAGAGACATGTTTTCTTTAAAATGAGACATGGCATTTAACTCTCCGAACCTAAGAGAGACATGGAAGGTCAATTGCTTTGTCTAAGCTCTCTAAATCGGACTACGGCACAACCCAAGAGTGAAGGTGTTTAAACAATTCATGTTCCTGCTCTTCGTAGTGTAAAAAAAAAAGATTTATAAAGCCAAGCTGCTTTAAGACAGACATGACCAGAGCTGTCGCAAACAGGTCAAAACAAAATATTTTAGATGTTCAAGTGATGACAATTCTATGAGTAAGGTACAACATTTTGTCATTCCAAGACTTCCGAGCGGGTTTTAAAAATATGCGATGTCCATTTTTACGTTAGGTTTCTCTTGCAAGATAGTGTTCATTACTTCTGGGACGATGCCAGGGTGAATAATCCGTCGTCCTTAACGAGTTTAATCAGATGGTATATTTGCCTACCATCTTAAACGGTTTGCACGGTTTCCGAAACCGGAAGACGAACTTCAGTATTGTCAAGCGCAGTCTGCAAATATAGTTTCTGTAGTTCAAACGAAACAATGCTTGCATCTCAATTTGTTCCCTTGCCTTTAAGTGTAAATTGAGCAAGAGCACAGCTCATGCAACAGACGCGTTCTTGAGCTGGAAAAGAGTACTAAAATAGTCTGAATTACACATACGGTAACCGAGTGACCTCTTGTACACACCTAGCTTGGACCACGGGAAAGGGCATGCATAGCGTAGCGTGATGCAGCGGTTTTAATACAGCAGTGTAAGTCCCAAATATTTCTCCCTCCGATGTGAAAGTGAACGACTGTTTTTAGTATTAACGAGCAGGGAACGTGTCTTTCTACAATCATATGACTGGAACAGGTCGTAAACACAAACGTGGTGAACGAGGCTCAGTAGAAGAAGGGCAATCAGACCCTAAGAGAACAAACATGGCGGCCGTCGAGGGTACAGAAAAGGCCATCCTAAAAATAGCGGAGGCGCTAGAGGATCCTGTCAGTTCCGATGACATTGAAATTTCCCATAAATTAAATGCTCAGGGCAACAAGGCAGTAACTGCAAAATTTACAAGTCACATGGTCAAGGCGAATCTCTACAGAGCAAGAACAAAAACTTAAACAAGTTAAACTGGCCGACGTCTTCCCCGACTCCTCCTACGCAACGAGAGTACAATCGACACGGATTTTCATCAACCAAAAATTTAACTACCTACCGTCGCTGCATCATGTCTAAAGCTAACAAGTTCCTCTGGAAAAACAAAAAGGATAAAATAAAAAGATCAGGCCTTTACCAAGATTAAGACAACGGTGGAATACGCATGATCGATTTTGATATTATTTTAAAAACGCTACACTCGCCTGGATCCCGAGACTGTTGAGAACTTCAGACAATAGTAATTGGTGTATCATTCCAAAACATTATTTCAAACTCATGGGAGGGTTAAACTTTCTGCTAAGGTGCAACTATGACACGAATTACTTTAACGGCCTCTCGCTCTTCTATAAGAAGATACTAAAGGTCTTCAACGAATTAAAAACTCTATACTCGTACGATCAAAATCAGGAGTTAATATTGTTTAGTAACAAAGATATATTGGTGGACGGGAAACCCATCTTCCTTCGTGAATGGTTTAGAAAGGGTATTCTATCGATTAATGACCTATTAAATGGAACTGGCAATGTTTTAACATTTCAGGAATTCCGTGATAAATATTCCTGTAAATCCAATTTTTAAAAGTATTATCAAGTTGTTAGTGCTATTCCGAAACGCTTACGGTCTTTAGCCAAATGTTCTGACACCATCAATAGATCATTCCCAAAATGATAATATCTTTTCTCTCAACGAATCGACACAAATTAATCTGTACAAGGCTAAGTCGAAGGACTTCTGTAACTTGTTTAACGTCAAGATTCACACCGAAGATCAAACGGGTCCTAAACGCTGAAGCGAAAAACTCTCTTTAATAAAAGACGTGTGGACTAGGATCTTTAAATCACTGAAAAATGTCTGTAAGGAAACTAAACTAAAGGAGTTTCAATTTAAATTAATCCACAGAACGATAGTAACTAAGAAAGAATTATTCAGATTTGATATAAAGACGGACGATGAATGTTGCTACTGCGGGGTAAAGATTCAATTGAGCACTCTTTTATCGAATGTGCGTTTACCAAATTGTTTACCCAAAATGTTTTGGACTGGTTTAACCAAGTTAATGAGTGCCAAATTTCTCCTACTACAGAAGAGACCTTGTTCAGCATTACGCAAGCTCCCTAGACACAACAATAATTCGGAAATTCAATTACACCGCCTTATTTATGCGCCATTATATTTATTCAAGCAAGTTAAATAGCCTCGCCATCTCCATTCAGGATTTTATCAGTAAGCTACTCATTAAGTATGAATTTGAAAATTTGTTCTTAATCGAATGATAAATTGAGAAGTACTCCTCCCTCCTCAAAGTCAATATATAGTGTAAGTATTGTAAGTAACTGTATGTTCAGCAAGTAACTTAAGTATTGTATTGTTAGTAGTGTAAGTAGCCCGTACTGTAACTAATTGAGTAATTGTATTTTCTGTATAAGTAACCCGTATCGTAAGTAAAGTAAGAATGGTTATGTAAGTAAAGTAGCGTAATGACACCTGCGTTGTAAATACTGTTTGTAGAGAATTGTGCTTTGTAAATTAACATTATTAAAAAAAAATACCTTGGACCACGAGAAGTGCCAAAGAACAAAGCATAATGCATACCATGAAAAAAAAAACTGGTGGGTGTTCTTCATTCCCTTCATCGCAGCAACGAACTACTACTTGCTAGTTATTGCTTAGCTCAGTTCTTCGGGGTCGCTTTTATAGCATTTTTTTCACCCACGTTCTTTAAGGAATCCGCTCTTTAACACGATCGGCTGCTTACATTTTTACTCAATCCTAGTCTTAATTTAACGAACTTTCTTCCGTCTCCTGCTAAAATTGCACGACTGTCTGGAAGAAGCTGTTGATTTTGCCCTGAATTATATTGACCTTACTTGTACCTATCAGCGATGTCGTAATTTTGATGTTTCAGATGTTCGTAATAGCTTGCTTTGGGCTCAGTACACGAATGAAAGAAATTCCCACCATTTTTGTTCAGTGCGTCCATGAAAAAAGGAGCAGAGATATTTGGTTTCTCTTGAAATGTGTGAAAACACAGAGCACGCTGCAAAAAGAATTAAATTCTACCGAAATGTTATCTAGACAACTAAAAACAGTTAATGAATTCTTCAACGCCCACAAACGTAAAGACTAGAGCAGAGAATTTACACTTTGAACACCAAATTCAATGAGTGTTTCACTTTCTTTTTCTCGCAATGGAATGATAATAACAATAATGAAAAAAAAATGTTTCCTCCATCTTTCTATCGAGCCACAAAAAAGCGGTGGAAATTCCTGGTGGTGCGCGGCTTGCGTTCTTACAATGAGCATTTCTCGTTAATCCCGCGTTCTGCCGTGTTTTGAGAACTGAATAAAAACACGAAAAAGGCATTTTTTTTCAAATGAAGTATATTGTTTTTTTCTTTACGAGAATAATTGTGTTGACTTTAAACAATTCATTTCAGCGTGGTCATCTCGAGCAGTCTCTATCTCATACAGGGTCTCTTATTTTTTCTTTCTTTTTTTACCATGTTACCAGTTTTTTCATGGTTCAGTTTGACTGGCGTGAATGCGATAGTTGGTGGTGACTGGAACTGCACATTGTCTAAAAAAAGGCAAAATAGGGGGTGCACCTTGGAGGCCGACAGTTCAGTTACAGTAATCTCGTCTCCACGACCATGGAGATGTTTGATTCAGTACCCAAATTACGTAAGTTTACATACGAGTCAAAATCTTTAAAAGTAAAATCTAGGATCGACTTCTTTCGAGATGCTAAAAACCTCACACTAAGTGTTAAAGGCACGAGGATTTATCCAGCAATTGCTCCTCATCATGAAGCGATATTCATTCCATTATCATTACCAAACCAATGCCCCAGAGGCCCAGGATTTTGGAAATTCAACAACACCCTCCTAAACGATGAGCAGTATGTCAGCAGGGTTCGTGACACGTACTCGCAAGCACGTAACTACTATAGCCATCTAACCAATAAGAGACTCTTTTGGGAGATGATCAAAATGGAAATAAGATCGGCGACGATCTCATATTCCAAAAATAAATGCATACGGATTAGAGACCATGAACAGGACATTTTGTTTAAACTTGACCTGCTAGATAACACGATCTGTAACAATTTCTCCTCCCCCGATATTGATCAGACGCTACAAGAATATGGAAATCTTAAATCTGAGCTTAAATTGATCTACGGGGAAAAGGGTAAACAGGCTATGTTTAGAGCTAAATGCCGTTGGGTAGAAAACGGATAGAGGCCGGCCAACAAAGTATTTCTCAAATCTAGAAAAACGAAACCACTACAAAAAAACCATCAGTGAACTCAGATTGCAAGATGAATCAACTACAAATAATGAAAATGTGATTTTAGATAAAATTGAAACAGTTTTTATAAAAATCTATATACGTCCGAAGGAAACTTCTCAGATGAAGCGTGCCATTTGTTTGTCCGTAATCTAGAAATCCCAACTATCAAGGATGAAGAGCTAGACAAAATTGAAGGTCCACTAACATACGACGAATGCAGAAAAGCTCTAGAAACCTTCCAGAATGATAAATCCCCCGGAGAAGACGGCTTTACAATAGAATTTTATAAATATTTCTTTGATCTACTAGGGAATGATTTATTAGCAAGTTTTAGCGAAGCACAATGCGAAAAGTGAACTTAGCATCTCTCAACGAAGGGGAATACTAACACTTACCTCAAAAGAGGATAGTTCGCTCTTAGATCTGTCTAATTGGAGACCGATTACGCTACTTAATGTCGACTTTAAGATTGCCGTCAAGGAAATTGCAAAACGTCTCGAGCCAATACCTCCATCCTTAATTCACTCGGATCAAACAGGCTTTTTGAGTGAGGTTTCTCAAGACTTTTTTTTCTTCGGCTAGACGTGAGAGGAACTTTGCCACGTAGTGCACCATGCCCAGGAACCTACGTAAGGACTGAACATCAGTGGGGTCGGGCATCCCCACAATTGCCTGAACCTTGTGTGTGGATCTGGTTTCAGTCCCTCAGGGGTTAGAATGTGTACACTGAAAGGAACTTTTTGCTCTCTCAGTCGGGCTTTCTTCTTGTTCAACTTCAGGTTCCTCTCACAGTGGTCTAGGATGACACGCACATTTTGGTCATGGTCTCTCTGCCACTCAGCAGGCGTGTTGCCAAATCCAACGATCACAAAATCATCTGCAATTACTTCTACCTCTTTAAGCCCCGCAATATGTTCTCGCATTTTGCGCTGCCAAACTTCCGGTGCCCTATTGATGCCGAATGGCATTCCCTTCCAACGTTAGCGCCCGAACGGGGTGTTAAATGTTGTTAAACTACTAGACTCATCGTCAATTTCCACTTGCCAGAAACCATTACTGGCATCAAAACACTGAACAGTTTTGTCCCATTCAGCCGAGTTGTAATTTCTTCAATTGTGGGCATCGGAAATGTTCTCGCTTTATGGCAAAATTCAGATCCCTGGGATCCAAACAGATGCGTAACTTGGTTTCCCCCTCAGCATCATGGATGGCTTGCTCACCACTAGCATACTTGATACCCAGTCGGTGGAATGGTCGACTTGTTAAATTATGTTGGCAGCTACCATTTCTTCGAGTTTCTACTGAACTCGCTCAGTCATTGCAACAGGTAGACGCCTGGGAGGATGCACCACAGGTCTGATGGATTCGTCTATTACAATGTAGTACTGTCCCGTCCAGCTTTCCTAGACCTTCAAATACATCGTACTCTTCCAGCAATGGCTCTGAGTCGTGTCGTAGCGGGGTGAACCAAATAAACCAGAGAGAGAGACATGAGTTCAGAACATCGTGTTATCAACACACTCGAAGAACTAGAAGTAATATGCAAATACAAGAACAGCGTGCGAATTACTTATACGAACGTATTCTCACACCTTCGTTCACGTGACCGGAAACTGCGAATATTTTCGAAACCGGAACTGAATATTACATCCCCTTTTTTCCAAAAAAGAAAAAAAAACAAAGCTACTCTGAACCTTAAGTTAACATTCGC
>JAHPZR010035629.1:0-17252 GCA_019787425.1 Platygyra sinensis
GATAGACATCAATTATACGATCAGTAAAATCGAAATTAATTGATGGCAATCGATATCTTCACCCTAGCCAGAAATCAAGCTATGCCCTAATGTTGATTGTCATTATGAAAATTACATCCCAATAAACATGCATCACTATTTGCAGGTTGAATTCGTGTTTTGTGACAACAACAACAACAAAATAGAAAACTTCTTCTTTTGTATGCATTGTTCCTTGTTGCCACTTTTTAAGCCTGGTTCTCATATTCCACCGACCTACCTCCAGCGCAGTCATCGTCGGTTGCAAATGAAAATGGTCTGTGATCTGTTCCAGTAGGTTCCTGGTGCATCTGTGATGGATTGCTGACATACTCAAATTTGCGTGAAATAAAATTGAACTGGCACAGTTTTCAATCATTCCACCTGTAAACATGGATTGACTCGTCTTACTGGAGTACATTGCATCCGCAGATGATGTTAACATAAAATCTTTTCATCACCAACAATTGAAGACAACTACCAGCTTGCCTGCAAAGTTGAACTCAGCTCAACTTCACAGGCAAGCCGATGGTCAATGTCCGGTACAGATAATGATTTGGCAATAAATGTTCACATGTGCTGAAACGATGTCCCAGGTTATGCTAGCAGCTATGTCCTTGGTATGTTGGCGGCATATGAGAACCAGGCTCTGTAAAGCCAAAGTGATTATAACTGACAGTAGTAATTGTAAAACTACAGTGGCAGTTCTCTTTTATTTTTCACGAAATCCCGATTTAAGTTCTTTTAACTCCCATGCAAACTCTGTATTTATTCATTCTCATAAGTGGAAATTCCAGTAAGCAGCAGCTGACACTTTGAGGGCTTACAATTTAGACTTTTCTTTTGTTTTTAAACTTCCATAAGTGGATACCTGAAAGAAAATCCCATTTATATTGCGTAGTATTGCAGTTGTTACTGCAGTTTGTATGTGTATGTATCACATAGCATGGCGGTTATCTCTATACAGTTTTCATTATGATGAAAAACAAAAAAGAAATGTTTGAAAGAGTGGTATTTTTTGTAAATCCCTATGCTTATTGCTTGTTGGACAATGGAGTGGCCATATACACCTTACAACTCTAGTGGCCTCTTTCCAGAACCCTTCTTGTAAGTGGCCAGCTCCAGTTGCAGACACCCTTTTCATGTTCCAAAGGTGTCCACTTATGAGAGATTCCACTGTGTTGTAAAATACTGTAGAATTCCGATAGTAATGACCCCCTATTACTTTCGGATTGACATGTAGCAGGCAAAAGGGTGCGCTGGAAAATTGGTTTGTTAAATGTACCTTGCTTAGTGGTCATTGTATACATTAGTTTGATTAAACTTTGTTATTGTTTGCAGAAAACATGCTTCCAGCTAAACAGTTAGTTTTAAAAAGGCGTACATTTACTTACATAATACATGCATGCTATTGAGACTGCCCTCAACAGGGCTTTTCAGTCACAATGTTAACTATTACAGAATACTAGTAATAGGGAAAATTTATTTACAGCAATGTGTAGTTCCAGAAAATATCCATACCCCCCCCCCCCCCCCAAAGGGGAGAGGGAGTCAGAGGCTAAAATTTCCGAGGGTGGTGGGGCTCAAGTCTAGCCTTTTTCCAGAGGGTGGCAAACAGTTAGCAACAAGCGAAATAATACTTACGTAAATTGTTTTGACAATGGTAAAAGGAATAGAAATAAATAAATTACTTCTCCATTTACTTGAGCTTAAGGACGTTCGCGCGAAAATTTTCCAGGCGATAGAATTTTTTTAAATTTTTACTGCTGGCAGATGATGAGTTACTTATGCCAGAAATGCAAAAAAAATTGGGGGTCACCGTCTTCGTTTCAGAGATAAAGCGTGTGGTAAACTATCCTGATTTCGAAAAATTGCCCCATATAATTGAGCACGGTCCACCGGGGTTTATAGTTAAAAATATCAAAGGTGAGTCAACAGAGGCAAACGATCTTAGTCATACTTTGTAGAAGTGGGTCTGTTGTGTAAATAATTCAAAATTTTACTAACGTTTTCACAAAATTAAACCCTTCAAGAGCCATTTGAAACCGCCGCAAAGGTGCACGAAGAGCTAATAAGACCGGAATTCGATGGTGCATTTTGCCAAATATTCAAACTTCTAGTCGATAGATTTTTTTAATTTTTTCCCTAAACGTAGAAAATCAGTAGAGAAAATGATCCGTCGAAAAAAAAATTGGGGTCACCGTTCGTCCAAGATCGTTAAATCCAGGTAAAGCTCTAGCAATGGCCATCTGCCCTACCATTTGTCTTTTCAACGCGTTTCTCAGATCTGTCCATCTGTGAGGAAATCACTGCGAAGTGCTTCTTCCCAGACATGTGTTCGCGTTTGTTGTGAGGCGAGTTAAAGTACAAGTTACATGCACTGCAAAACAAGTCATCATTTCCACCCTAATGCAAAGTAACAAAATCACACTGAGTGGAGGCCTACATGTACACAATAATATTGTTTCGACTACATGTGAATTCTTCTAGTTTTGATTTAAATAAGTAAGGCTGATTACACAATTGAAATAACAGCACTGAACTTTTTGTCTTAATCCTACAGTGTAACAAGGTGAAAACATGTCTAGCCCCAGGTGGCTATTTTGGAAATTTACTGTCCATTAATAGTGTTAACAGATACTGTAATTTTTCTTATCCTTTACATCAAGTGTAACAAAGAAAATAACTTAATATTGTAGTTGTTGCTGTGTGTAATATCTTTACAAGTATTTACCTCTGTACCATTGACACTCTCTCCATCACCTAGAACACACCAAAACCATGTCAGCGACCAACAACCCAAAATACAATCAAAATGCAATCAAAATGCAAACCAAAATTCAAATGCAGAAATTAAATTTTTAAAGCATCTGGTAAAAACCATGGGTTCCACAGATGAGTTCACATTTTACACTGATTCAAAGCCACCAGCAGCAGCTATTCAGGGTCTACGTCCTCAAAAAGATAACAAAAAAATGGTTTCTTGCTAAAATACACTGTAAACTCACTTATAATGGAGCTAGAGCACCCCTTGATCTACCACTGAAGTATTATTATGATTGAATATTCACCACAGTATTTTTAGCTTCACCTTTTTTCATTGCCTTTTGTCTGGCCACAAAGTTCTTGTAAGCATCAGTCTGTTGATACTGTTCTAGCTCTTTCATGTAACGTTCTTTGTCTTTTTCTGCTTCTTCAAGATAACCCTGCATTGATAAAAAGTGGGAGAGAAATTGTTTATAAGATAACAGGACCTCAAAGCAATATAGATATTAATAACAATAATCTGTTACATGAAACATGTACTTCAATTCAACAATACAGCTTTGAATGGGCCATCCACATTTGAACTCTTTTTATCATCAAAAAATACATACAATGTAGATGTTTACATTTATAACAAGCATAGTCATGATAGAGTCGCTTCTATCAATCTTAGAGACAATTTTGAATTAATACAGTACATAGACTGTACTTGGAAATATGAAGATAAAAATAGCTCCTTTTTTACAGTGTCAGAACAAGTTAGCAGGTACAATAGAGTGGAGGGTGAGGCCACGAATCAAACTGAGCCGAACGCGTGGGGTATCCATGACAACCCTGTGAGCAGCAGCCACCCACCCGGCACCGTCACACTGACAAGTCAGTAGAAACACAAATACTTACCACATACTTACCAAACCAAGAGGGAGGGACGGGCCGGGAATAAGATCACAGTGCGAGCTACCTGACAGCATTAACAAAACGCAAATGACTTGACATCTGAAGCCGAGCTGTAAGCCATCTGGGGCCCCTGCACAAAACCCCCAGTCACCCCACACCAGAACCCTGGTAGATACTGCTAGCCAGCATTGTCTTGTGTTTAACTTAGCCTAAATTACATTTAGCCACATTAAAAAATATTATTGAAAATTGCTGACTTTAGCCACTAAGGTACCTGCTTTTGCTGAGATGGTAGCTGGCTCCACATATTTCCAAGGATTTTAGTGACCTCATGAAATGGAAGATCTTGATTTTCAGCTCGCACTTTTTCACGGTGTTCATTCAGAAATCTGACATATCCTGTAAGAGGGGCTTTAGGGGCATTCAAATCCTTGTCAGGCTTTTTTCGTTTCTTTCCTTTAGTAAATAATGTCTTCAAAAAAAAAAAAACGATCAAAGAAATACAAGATCAACATGCTAGCAACAAGTGTTTTATCACGTGCAAACTACATCTATCAGCTCATAGTATTTTGCATTTTTAGTCTAATAAATACAGAAGGACACTTCTCATAAGGACATTTTCATCATGTCTTTTATGGTCCCAGCTACATGTACATGTGCTCCTCAATGGGTTATTCCAGAAAAAAATACACACCCCTGACAGATGGCAAACTGCAAACTCTTGCAGGAGGAGGGGTTGATGGTTCAGGAAATCCTGGTGGGAGTGGGGGGGGGGGATATTTCTAACCTAATATAGCATAAAATTTAACCTCCAATTAGCAGAAAATCTGTTAAAGTGGTACCGTAAACGTCCATGTATAAGCCGCACTTTTTTTCACTAAATTGAAGCCCAAAATCAAGGGTGCGGCTTATCCACGGATACATCTGTGTTTGGAGATCGCAAACACCTTATTAATATTCATAAAACTTCTTAAGTTGTCAAGAAATAAACATAAAAGAAACTGAGAGTTTGTTGCTGTTGTTCGTTGACTTTTTTCACGAGTGGCGGCTCCTAAAGGAGCCGTTTATGTCTTTGAGTGTTTATCAGCGAATCTTGCTCTCCACGAGTTCTTTCAAGCGATTAATTTTCACTTTACTCGAACAACTAAACACCAACCTACAAGGAATCTCCATTCCTCTACACAGCTGTTTTCAGTGACGTCTACGGCCAGTCAATTCCACGCATATCTTTCCGCCACGTGCGATAAAATACGCGAGTACTCACGAAGGAAATGGCCGACTATTACATTGTTTTTGACCACTTTCCCGGCAAATTTGTCGACTTTGTTGTCAAGCTCCTGATCTGCCTGAAGTTTTTTGCCTATTGCGGGTTTTCAAATAACTTTATAGACGTGATATCCCCGAACAGCTGAGTCAATTGTTTGAACTGCGATGCTTTTTGATCGACCCAGGCTCTGTCCCAGACTCCTCCCCACATCGAAAGCTTGGCTACTAAGCACTCGTTCGTTTTGTTGCAATGGTAAAGTTTACGGCGTGTTTCGAAGTGATAATCTTGAAAAATTGGGTAAAAAGAGCATTTTAAGTTGAAGATGTCATAAATTCAAACAAAAAAGAAGGTACAGCAAATGAAATTTCACTTTCTTTAGACTTGATAAATGTGAAAGATGGCAGCAACTTCCGTGTCAGTGTTTTGACACCTTGATTTTGTCCTTGTTTGCTCATAGCAAATACAACTCTGCTGGTATTTAAAACTTTATTGTTTTTATTTTTTTCTAAAATCTGCCCTTCCAAATTGGGAGTGCGGCTTATCTACGGATGCGGCTTATACATGGACGTTTACGGTACTTTGATGAAAATCCCATGATTCCTATTGAAGCCATTTTAAAACATAAACAAGTAGTCTGTATGAGAAGAAAAATGGCTTTTACTTTTTTCAAATATCTCTTTCGTTCCAGAGATATTCAAGTTTTAAAATATGCAAATTAGCCAAGTGATGACGTCATATAATCAACCAAATTTTGATCAAATACGATGAAAAAAACAGATATCTCGGTCAATGTAACAGAAATGTTTGATTCTTTGCAGCAAGGTTCTAGTAAAGGTGCAACACAATATGAGCTTTAAAGTTTTGTTACCATGGCAACATACTGGGTTCCAGACATCCCCAATATTAAAGGCATTTCTGGCCTCCTTCAGCGTTCTGTTTTCATATTTGGCAATGGTGCCTCGTATGTATGATCCAGCAGGCATATAAATATGTTAACTCCAGTTTGTGGCCCTGTTCAGCATTTTTCGAGCTGAAAATCACTAACATATTGAAATCAAGTGGGTGGGGACTGGGACAGAGTGAGTTGCCATGGGAACATAATTTTTATAGCCAGAGGTGTTTCCTATGGAACTACTAGCCTGCCAAGTTTCAATGATCTGTGTTGCAAACTGGCCAAGATAGCCAAGATAGCTCTAGTTATGTACTAGAGATAATACTGGGTCGAGTGTATGACGTCATCAGTCATCTCATTTGCATATTTTGCACATTTTTCAAACTTAAATATCTCTGGAACTAATGCAGATATTTACAAACGGTAAACGGTGTTTTGATTCTTTCATGGAATTCCATGCGATACACCTAAAATATCAAGGGGTAAAATTTGATCATAGTTTAACAGGACCATTTTTCTGGCCTCATGGATGTTTGCCTTCATCCGGGGGAGCTGTGCTCATGGACGTGTCAACGATTGATTGTACTCAGCTTATGGGATTCTCTTTTACCTTCCTCTGCTCAGATCTTGGGTCAGGTTTATTTGGACTAGCAGATGGACTGTTCTCAGCTGCAAGAGATAATCATTTATTGTAGTACTTTTCACTTTGATCACTGTATGTACATCCATGTTCTTATCTGAACTGTGGGGAGATTTATGCTTGTTCTTGTACCACTATGGGTAACCAAAGAAATTTAACTCTATGGTTTTCACTAAAGAGATAAGAGAATGACTACTTTTACTGCCCTCACCTTAGTTTACAACCCACTTCAAGGATTACCCCTAAACACCTTTTTCTCAGCCATTTCAATTGACAATACAGAAGAAACAAAAAGGTACAAATGACCTCCTTTATAACAAAGAGGTTGTTTTATCAAACTGATAACAAGAGGCTACATTTATGTGAAAATTATATGAATACAGGTAGGCAAAATGATTTGCTAAGATTTACAAGTATTTAGGTCTTGTTATAAATTGTGTCACTGAATACTGATAAGGTGGAAGGAATATTTACCTGACGATCTCTCTTGAACTGATGACCTGCCATAGAAATGGTCAGCAGAATTAGTAATAGTACTACATGCAATGAACAATATTTGAACTTATCAGTTCTGGTAACCATGACCTTAGTTTTCAAACCAAAAAAGTGAAAAAATAAACATGAAAAACAGGACCACCAAAAAGATCCAAATATGAATATGAATATATTTTGAATTTTAATTAAATTGCGTAGTTCCAGAAAATATCCATACTCCTCCTTTGGAAGGTTTTTTCCTTTTAACCCCCCATCCACTCGGAATTTCCATTCCAGAGGGGTTTGAGAAGACCCCCCTCCTCTCTGGAATTTACGTTTTTTCTTTACCCCCATTTCAGAACCCCTTGGAAATTCCAAGTTGTTTTATATGTGGAAAATTGACGGATCACAGAGGTAAAATCAATTTGCTTTATTTCTTTGCTATGTTATTTAAGATTTATCCTTTAACTGATCTGGAAAAAAAATCTTTACAATGTTTGATTTCTTCCAGCAACATTAATTAATTTTAAATACAGCTAAGTTTGTTTGTTGTTGTGTAGTTTAAATGCATAATTTCCTCAAGTGCTTTAAGACTCTCAATCATGTCACAAAACCGTAACTGTAAGTACAGTATCTATAGACCCTAGAAAAGTATGCTTTTTTTAGACCTGTGTGCTAGACACGAACATAAACTTTTGGAAAACGAAGTTGAATCAGATTAATTTGTCATCTGTACTTTATCTTGCTCGTCTTCCATAATCTGTGCTTATTAACGTGTGATATAAATAAAACCTTGATCTGACATTGTTGACCTTAGCTGATACGAACGTTCAAGCAACGTAGCATCGTCCGCAAGTAAAATTACTGGACGAGCAGCCGAGCCTTCAGAAGGTTGAGAGTGCAAGGAAAGGATCTGGAGATCAATTTTTCCGTCAGCCATTTTGTATCGGTTCCATTTCGTTAACAAGAGGCCATCATTCTTCTGGGGATATAGCAGGAAAATTGCAGCGAAAACAAACATTATTGACAAGACACATTTAAGGACGTTCGCGCCAATTGTTTCTGCGCATCCTTACTGCGCACGCAATTTCACATGCCACGTCATGCATGAGCGCGCACGCTAAGTCATAAAATGGACAAATGATAGGGCAGATGGCCATTGCTAGAGCTTTACCTGGATTTAACGATCTTGGACGAACGGTGACCCCAATTTTTTTTTCGACGGATCATTTTCTCTACTGATTTTCTACGTTTAGGGAAAAAATTAAAAAAATCTATCGACTAGAAGTTTGAATATTTGGCAAAATGCACCATCGAATTCCGGTCTTATTAGCTCTTCGTGCACCTTTGCGGCGGTTTCAAATGGCTCTTGAAGGGTTTAATTTTGTGAAAACGTTAGTAAAATTTTGAATTATTTACACAACAGACCCACTTCTACAAAGTATGACTAAGATCGTTTGCCTCTGTTGACTCACCTTCGATATTTTTAACTATAAACCCCGGTGGACCGTGCTCAATTATATGGGGCAATTTTTCGAAATCAGGATAGTTTACCACACGCTTTATCTCTGAAACGAAGACGGTGACCCCCAATTTTTTTTGCATTTCTGGCATAAGTAACTCATCATCTGCCAGCAGTAAAAATTTAAAAAAATTCTATCGCCTGGAAAATTTTCGCGCGAACGTCCTTAAGCTCAAGTAAATGGAGAAGTAATTTATTTATTTCTATTCCTTTTACCATTGTCAAAACAATTTACGTAAGTATTATTTCGCTTGTTGCTAACTGTTTGCCACCCTCTGGAAAAAGGCTAGACTTGAGCCCCCACCACCCTCGGAAATTTTAGCCTCTGACTCCCTCTCCCCTTTGGGGGGGGGGGGGGGGGGTATGGATATTTTCTGGAACTACACATTGCTGTAAATAAATTTTCCCTATTACTAGTATTCTGTAATAGTTAACATTGTGACTGAAAAGCCCTGTTGAGGGCAGTCTCAATAGCATGCATGTATTATGTAAGTAAATGTACGCCTTTTTAAAACTAACTGTTTAGCTGGAAGCATGTTTTCTGCAAACAATAACAAAGTTTAATCAAACTAATGTATACAATGACCACTAAGCAAGGTACATTTAACAAACCAATTTTCCAGCGCACCCTTTTGCCTGCTACATGTCAATCCGAAAGTAATAGGGGGTCATTACTATCGGAATTCTACAGTATTTTACAACACAGTGGAATCTCTCATAAGTGGACACCTTTGGAACATGAAAAGGGTGTCTGCAACTGGAGCTGGCCACTTACAAGAAGGGTTCTGGAAAGAGGCCACTAGAGTTGTAAGGTGTATATGGCCACTCCATTGTCCAACAAGCAATAAGCATAGGGATTTACAAAAAATACCACTCTTTCAAACATTTCTTTTTTGTTTTTCATCATAATGAAAACTGTATAGAGATAACCGCCATGCTATGTGATACATACACATACAAACTGCAGTAACAACTGCAATACTACGCAATATAAATGGGATTTTCTTTCAGGTATCCACTTATGGAAGTTTAAAAACAAAAGAAAAGTCTAAATTGTAAGCCCTCAAAGTGTCAGCTGCTGCTTACTGGAATTTCCACTTATGAGAATGAATAAATACAGAGTTTGCATGGGAGTTAAAAGAACTTAAATCGGGATTTTCGTGAAAAATAAAAGAGAACTGCCACTGTAGTTTTACAATTACTACTGTCAGTTATAATCACTTTGGCTTTACAGAGCCTGGTTCTCATATGCCACCAACATACCAAGGACATAGCTGCTAGCATAACCTGGGACATCGTTTCAGCACATGTGAACATTTATTGCCAAATCATTATCTGTACCGGACATTGACCATCGGCTTGCCTGTGAAGTTGAGCTGAGTTCAACTTTGCAGGCAAGCTGGTAGTTGTCTTCAATTGTTGGTGATGAAAAGATTTTATGTTAACATCATCTGCGGATGCAATGTACTCCAGTAAGACGAGTCAATCCATGTTTACAGGTGGAATGATTGAAAACTGTGCCAGTTCAATTTTATTTCACGCAAATTTGAGTATGTCAGCAATCCATCACAGATGCACCAGGAACCTACTGGAACAGATCACAGACCATTTTCATTTGCAACCGACGATGACTGCGCTGGAGGTAGGTCGGTGGAATATGAGAACCAGGCTTAAAAAGTGGCAACAAGGAACAATGCATACAAAAGAAGAAGTTTTCTATTTTTTGTTGTTGTTGTTGTCACAAAACACGAATTCAACCTGCAAATAGTGATGCATGTTTATTGGGATGTAATTTTCATAATGACAATCAACATTAGGGCATAGCTTGATTTCTGGCTAGGGTGAAGATATCGATTGCCATCAATTAATTTCGATTTTACTGATCGTATAATTGATGTCTATCAACTGACTACACCTTGTTTAAATATAGCAAATATATGGAATCATCTTTTGAAGTTAAAAGAAATTTCTTTGCAGTATTACAGTTATTCTTATGAGTCAGAAATTCACCACGTACAGTAACTTAACAAAATGTTAAAAAATTAAACGAATTCCGATACGCGAATATTTGATTTTTCACGAAACTTCACAAAACAATCGAGGCTTATTTTTTTTTCTCTTAACCCAAGAAGCATGAGCCCTCAGTAAAAAGAACTGTAGTATTGAAGAGTTTGTGGGCTTTGAAATTGAAAAGATAACTATATTATTCCAGTTTTAATTTTGCGTGGTGGGATTTCGTCGAGTGGCTATGAAATAGTAATGAGATGGACTGTCCTAGTATTCGTAATGAGACATGATGCGATATAACGCCATTTCCGACTGAATTTTAAAGGTTGTAATTCACTGTCAGCAATTAATTCAGTTTTAAGACATTTACCATTCATTAGCGAGACAAAATGGCTCATAACTAGGAACAACTTACCGTCCTTCACTTTGTTTTTCTCCGGTTAGGTCACTATCTGCGGTTTCCATGATCGTCCGGTTTCAATGGAGGTACACGCCACGTTTACCACACGAAACGTTGGAGATTTTGCCGGGAGAGGCTTTGAAGTCGGATGAGTTAAGTTAATGCTTGGTTTTCGTAATTGCTGAACGCCTCCCAACTTTTAAAACGCAAAGAAACAACAGAAAAGCGGAGAAAATAAATCACACTCCTCGAGGCTACCACGCTTCCCGGAACATGCACAAGAAACCTCGCTTCCTAATATGGCGTCCAATTCCATATTTGGATGAAGGTCTAAATGGGATTCCCGTTTTATTCTCAGTCAGGTTCTCGCTTCTTTTCTCTTCTGTTTGATCTCGTTTTTTCTTTGACCAAGATAGGAATGGGGCTCATTCTACCAACAGGATCTCGTCTACCTGTACCGTTTCATCAAGTCTTTCAACGTATAATGACGACCACCAACTCTATTATGCTCATAGTAACATAAATGTCCTTATGGAGAGGATCAAGTATGAAGGGGAACGAATGTCGGCGTGGTATAAAGAAAACCATTTGGTTGACAACTTGAACAAATATCAAGCCATGATTATCGAAGTAAACACAAGCTATCTCAGCTGACGTTAGACATAAATGGCCATCTCATTAACATCACTGAGGGACTTAAATTGTTAGGTGTCACTGTAACCTGCGATCAGGGTCCCTTATATCTTTTGTCGCGGCGGGAAGGTACGCCTGATACGATTACTTGACTATTTGTCTGCCGCCCCCTAATTAATAATTCATTCCGGATAACCAAGCAGAATTATCGGAAGTCTTGCGTGTTGTCGACAGATCGCATCGAAATCCACCAATCACAGCCATTAGTGTGACCTTCTGACCTTCTTTACGTCATGCTAGCGGGCTGTGATTGGTGGATTTCGATCCGATCTGTCGATAACATGTATGATTGACGGAAATTTTGGAAACGTTTTCCGCGGGTGTTTTTGTTTTCCAAAGTCGTGTATCAACGAAAACGGCCGTCGATAAAACCCGGAACATGGAACATCCCGGAACATCCCGGAACATCCCGGAACATCCCGGAACATCCCGGAACATCCCGGAACATCCCGGAACATTCCGGAACATTCCGGAACATCCCGGAACATGGAATAATTATCATAATTATGAAAAGAATATGTAAAATTAAGTTTCCAACAATTAAATGAAACAAAAATAAACTGGTATCAGCTTGGAAAACTAAAAGAAAAAAAAAAACAGAAGACAAAACATAAACCTAACAAAACAAATTCAAACTGAAGGAAAAAAAAATTAAAAAAAAATATGTGCATTGAGTGAAAGCTCGCAACTTAAAACTAATCGCAATTGATTTCAGTCAGGTTTGCCATCAATTTAATTGCGTGACTGTCCCTTATTCCTAATTCGTTGTTCATAGAAAACCAAGATGGTTGCGTTCGAATTCTTTAATCAGACTGTGGTTTCTTTATTCAATTCATTACGTCAGTTCAAAGATATACGTATATACGATTTCTTATGGAGAATCTAATTCAGGCTAAAGAAGAACAAATTCGAAAACAAGAAGCTGAAATTGCAAGGAAAACTCATGAAATATAGAACAGCCCTTCTCACACAGACCTAATGGGTTATTTCCTCGATTTACAGCACTTGCCGAAACAACAACATGAATAAAACTTAGCAGCGCTTACCAAAACAACAACCAATAAATAAAAACTAAGTTAAATCCACCTGATTCCCAACATCAGCTTCTGTGTATAAATTGACCTTGCATTCAATTCAATACTGGCTAACTACAGTGTTGAAGAAATGAACAAAACACATTTGCCTGTTTACATTTTAAGATCACCTACGTTTAAAAATTTTTTATATTAACTGAAAAGCTGACATTTGCCCAGTCCAACAAGTCTTTACACTTTATTAAAGTATCCAACTTGATTATCAGGGGTGAATTTTTCGCCTGCTGGCCTCATCATCTTTTATTCATTCATTTTCCATTTTGGTGACTTTGGTGAGGGGTCTCGGACAGCACGGCCTATTGTAGAAATCAGTGAAGCTGTTGTCACAGACTGCACCTCCATATTTTCTTTAATGCTCTTGGAAGTTCTCGAAGGTCTACATTTTATCAGCAGCTGGAGCAAATCTAGTTTTGGTTCTGCCAGCCTTTTCGGTTCACCCCTAGCTGCAGCATGGAGAGGGAGATTTTCCCCCGTTTGACAAAAGGTCTTCCTTAAATTTGAAACTGGTAACACCGCTTACTTTGTACTTTGATCCTATCACTCTAAAACTTCCTGGGTAGTACTTTGTTGAGACATTCCCGCCTCCACTCAAAATATCATCAATAATCAATGACCTCATATCCTTTTCAACTGATTTCCTACGGTGGAAAGTTCTTCCGTACTCATTCATTTCGAAGCAAACTTGTTTCTATCCGCTGAAGAAACATAATGCCACGTGACCAAAACTGAGCGCTCCAAATGGTCACGCAAGCAGGCCCAAAATTTAATTTTACACATTTTTTTTCTCATAATTATTCGATGTTCCGGGATGTTCCGGAATGTTCCGGGATGTTCCATGTTCCTGGTTTTTATCGACGGCCAACGAAAAACGGTGGTAATTGCCCCCGCAGGGTTTTTGGCCCCAGAGGGCCAAAAACCCGAGGAGGCACCTTAGGACTCCCCGCGTAATGGAATTTGATCGCTTGCACGCCCGCAAGATATCGACGTTTTTTTCCCGCAAACGCTCAAGGGAGGCCAGCAAAGGGACACGGGCGCGAGGACTTGCGGGATCGGCGTCTTTGCCACGAGCTTTGTCCTTGGTTTAGATCTCGAGTTCAAGCGTCCTTGAAAAGCGTTTGTATTTGCCGGCCTCCATTACTATTTCAGCGCGATCAAATAAGTTCGCTTCGAAATGGCCGAGATTATGATCTAAAACAAATTGAAAACGCTTTCAGAGATCCTGAAGATGGACTTTGGGGGAAAAACAGCTCAGAGAGTCCTGAAGTATACTAGATCGAAATTCGAGGCCAGTGTGGTTCATTTGCGACTAAATTCTTGGCTTGCACTGTCACGCAATATAAAAATAAATCGAAAACCATTAAGTGGATGAAGTCAGGAAATTGGGATGCTATAGGAGACTGGTAAAGATGAACCTTGTCCAAGTTTTAAGTCTGTGCGTTTTCCTAAACCTGAGATATTCGTCGAAATATTCTGCACAAATTTACAGAGCCCAGTATGGAGCCGCCATGTTGGTGTACCTCCGTGGAACCCCAACATGGCGGCTGGAAAATAGTGTAATCATCTGGAACTTACTTTGGCTATCTGGGCGACTTATTATCTGCACTGAACAAAAATGCATGTACATAAGCACTTTTCCTAATACTTTAACCTCTGAATAGGCTGAAAATTAGGACATAAGAAGATATTTTTCAACAAACGCGCTCGTAGCTTTATGTCACGCACCGCCATAGCTCTGAAATTCAAAATGCGTTGGTTTCCAGACGAAGCAAGCTACTGAGCTGAAACGTTGTAAACAAATGTCAATTTACCCATTCTAATGCCTGATGAGGATAAAAACTTTGGTGGCTATTTAGTTTTGGATTTTAGAAAATGATGACGTCACGTGCAAGCCAAGAATATTCTTGTCACGTCACGGCTTGCACGTGACGTCATCATTTTCTAAAATCCAAAACTAAATAGCCACCAAAGTTTTTATCCTCATCAGGCATTAGAATGGGTAAATTGACATTTGTTTACAACGTTTCAGCTCAGTAGCTTGCTTCGTCTGGAAACCAACGCATTTTGAATTTCAGAGCTATGGCGGTGCGTGACATAAAGCTACGAGCGCGTTTGTTGAAAAATATCTTCTTATGTCCTAATTTTCAGCCTATTCAGAGGTTAAAGTATTAGGAAAAGTGCTTATGTACATGCATTTTTGTTCAGTGCAGATAATAAGTCGCCCAGATAGCCAAAGTAAGTTCCAGATGATTACACTATTTTCCAGCCGCCATGTTGGGGTTCCACGGAGGTACACCAACATGGCGGCTCCATACTGGGCTCTGTAAATTTGTGTAGAATATTTCGACGAATATCTCAGGTTTAGGAAAACGCACAGACTTAAAACTTGGACAAGGTTCATCTTTACCAGTCTCCTATAGCATCCCAATTTCCTGACTTCATCCACTTAATGGTTTTCGATTTATTTTTATATTGCGTGACAGTGCAAGCCAAGAATAGCTAAATCAGTACAGTACCTTCCGATCGTCAGAATTACCCAAGGATAACAATAAGGTGACAGGCCTACGCGACTCCCATTCACGTGTAGTAGCCGCTTAGGAAGTTTTTGCCCCTTTTGTATGGTACGATCGGAGGATCTTTGAATATTTCGCTAAGCACTAATCCTGTGTTTTCAGGGAGACATTTCGTCAGAGTAAAGCCGTTAGAGGTCATATTTCTGTGTGGCTTCCGCTGTCATCCGCTTGTAATTTGCAGAGTTTGACACCTCTGTTTTTTTGGCCAGCTTTTTTCTCTTGATATTGCAAGATATGTTTTAGGTTCTCTCAAATGTTAGCTCTGGAGGAATAAAGTTTGAAATATTCCTTTGGCATCTCGTTTATTTAGATGGCTTATTTTCACTGAGTAATCTTACGGCAGGGATCCAAGTGTAAATGTTTTGCGGCGTTTTCATTGAGGATGACAGCGGGAAGCCAGCACAGAAATATGACCTCTAACGGGGCTTTTACACCTCTGGACGAAAGTGTCTCCGCTGGAAAACACAGGAATTAGTCGTCTTAGCGGAATATTCAGAAGATGCCCTCCGATTCGTAACCATTACCAACATGGGCAAAACTGGCCCCGTAAGCGGCTACTACACGTGAATGGGAGTCGCGTAGGCCTGTCACCTTATTGTTATCCCTTGGGTAATTCTGACGATCGGAAGGTACTGTACTGATTTAGCTATTCTTGGCTTGCACTGTCACGCAATATAAAAATAAATCGAAAACCATTAAGTGGATGAAGTCAGGAAATTGGGATGCTATAGGAGACTGGTAAAGATGAACCTTGTCCAAGTTTTAAGTCTGTGCGTTTTCCTAAACCTGAGATATTCGTCGAAATATTCTGCACAAATTTACAGAGCCCAGTATGGAGCCGCCATGTTGGTGTACCTCCGTGGAACCCCAACATGGCGGCTGGAAAATAGTGTAATCATCTGGAACTTACTTTGGCTATCTGGGCGACTTATTATCTGCACTGAACAAAAAGGCATGTACATAAGCACTTTTCCTAATACTTTAACCTCTGAATAGGCTGAAAATTAGGACATAAGAAGATATTTTTCAACAAACGCGCTCGTAGCTTTATGTCACGCACCGCCATAGCTCTGAAATTCAAAATGCGTTGGTTTCCAGACGAAGCAAGCTACTGAGCTGAAACGTTGTAAACAAATGTCAATTTACCCATTCTAATGCCTGATGAGGATAAAAACTTTGGTGGCTATTTAGTTTTGGATTTTAGAAAATGATGACGTGCACAGTGACAAGCCAAGAATGACGGTCAATTCTGGTGACAACTAGCTGTAACTCGAGCCTTTATCGACGAGCCAGTTGTCCGACGAGCTTCCTCACTTTTATCCCTTTGGTTCATTTTCGCCTCTCAACAGATTCACAAAGGAGGACGAAGCGTATACCAGAGGAAAAACTCGGACATCTGTCTACATGTTCTGTCACAAGGCTTGGTATAATTTACCGTCATGCTATTGTCACCAGACTTGATCTATTCTTGGCTTGCTCGTGACGTCATCATTTTCTAAAATCCAAAACTAAATAGCCACCAAAGTTTTTATCCTCATCAGGCATTAGAATGGGTAAATTGACATTTGTTTACAACGTTTCAGCTCAGTAGCTTGCTTCGTCTGGAAACCAACGCATTTTGAATTTCAGAGCTATGGCGGTGCGTGACATAAAGCTACGAGCGCGTTTGTTGAAAAATATCTTCTTATGTCCTAATTTTCAGCCTATTCAGAGGTTAAAGTATTAGGAAAAGTGCTTATGTACATGCCTTTTTGTTCAGTGCAGATAATAAGTCGCCCAGATAGCCAAAGTAAGTTCCAGATGATTACACTATTTTCCAGCCGCCATGTTGGGGTTCCACGGAGGTACACCAACATGGCGGCTCCATACTGGGCTCTGTAAATTTGTGCAGAATATTTCGACGAATATCTCAGGTTTAGGAAAACGCACAGACTTAAAACTTGGACAAGGTTCATCTTTACCAGTCTCCTATAGCATCCCAATTTCCTGACTTCATCCACTTAATGGTTTTC
>JAHPZR010035637.1:0-17500 GCA_019787425.1 Platygyra sinensis
CAAAATGGTGACCATTTTGAAAAAGCATCAAAATTCTTCTTTCAAAGACAACAATAATTAAAACCTATATAATAATAATTAAGTCTTGAAAGGGCAGAAAAGTTATATTAAACAAGTGCTGACTTTAAAAATAAATTCTACTTTCGGTTCAAAATGGCGGCCATCTTTTTAAAACGTCATAACACGCCAAACTTGATTTTATTTTCATATCCAGATCCCTTTACCTCACAAATATGCATCTTTCTACACATTTTCATGATTTTAGCCAAAGTGCACAATTTTTTTCACTCGGTTTACTAGATATGTACAAAATACTGACTCAAGTGCAATTTTCACAGCTGAAGCACGAAAGATACATTGTCAAAGTGGCATAGTCTTTCTCGAGAACAGTTCTAACCTAAAGTCAAATACGCAGTTTGGCATGTTTATGTAAAAGGTATTATTCAAAAAGCTGTGTCTATGGTCGGGTGACCGTCACTGATCCCGAGACCATTATTAGAGATGCCCTTTTCTTGAACAGGTGCAACGATCTTGACTGGGGCAGGATTGTGGCCGTTGTGGGTTGGACCAACAATATTTAACTGGGTGGTGAAGGGTAAGTTCTGTTTCTGTGCTGTCGGGGACTCGCAAGATCCCCAACCATCTCCGTAACTGGCCAGTGGGTACGCGGGCTCACCGTGTTTAGGGATGTCAAGACCTAGGATAATGAGGAATCTCACGTCAATGTTATTTTTTTCAAAAAAAGATCAATCATACGATAAGCCAGTTATAGTAAGTTTGCGATGAGATAAGATGATGTGGAGAACACAGAGAGGAACAAATCAAACATGTTGGGATGAAAGACGGTAGGGACTTCGATGTTACTCTGATATCCACAGACAACTGACTGGGTATATTAATCAAAGGATCTTTTTATTATTAATCAAAGGATTTTATTTTGAAAAAAGATCAATCGTATGATAAGCCAGTTAGAGGTAAGTTTTGCGATGAGATGAGATGATGTGGAGAACACAAAAGAGGAACAAATCAAATGATGGAATGAAAGGAAGGAAGATGGTAGGGACTCAGTTGATGTTATTCTGATATCTACAGACAAACTTAGATGATTCAGGGCATATTAATCAAAGTTATATAAAGGAGCTGCGTCACAGTTAAACAGTTTGAAAAGTTTAGCCTAATTTTTTCAATTTTGTTGTTTGTAATCCGTGTCAATCTTCTCCATCCTTAACCATCCTTGTTCCCTTATGGTTTATTATTATCTCGTTAGTGTTTTCCAGTCTTTCTAAAGTATTGTTTTTCAGGTTTCCTTCAATTTAAAGGTAATTGTGTCGATGGTCAAATTAACCCAAAAACACCGTTGCATAGTTCCTTTAAATTAGTGATAGAGCTTTTTTTTTAAGCTTGTTCATGCTCGGCGACGCGATCCAATTTGAGTCGTGTTTGAGCTATGAACTGGACCCTTCACTGTGAATTGGAAGGTAACAAGAGTGGATGGTTTCCGATAGACCACAATCATCTTTGTTATAACCTGGCATAGTGTGAGATAGATTTAGGAATTTTTGGATGTAGCTAATACATAGACTAAGATGTTGAAAAGTCGGCGTCAAGAAAAAAAAACAGACTTGGTGCTAACACCTGTGACAAATGTGTCATTGATTGGTGGTGCGTAACCGACCCGTGTCTCTGGTGATGATGCTAAGAAATCGTGTCCATTCAACCGGGCTTCTCACCTTTCAACTCGATTTCTTCACTGACGCGGAGCAGTTTAGTAAGGCGCAAGGTAATAAAGAGGATAGAAGCCAGTACGGCAGACCAGGCAATGATAACAAGCACTCCCAGCAGGTTCCATCCAAACAAACGGAATGAATGGTCGTTACCGGAATAAAATATTCCAGTATCCTTGTTGAATATTGGAGCCGCCAGCACTCCCCAGATACCACCACCGAAATGAACTGCAGAGAAAAACAATACCACAAATTAACCAATGTCAGCTAACACATGTGTCAGCCACTAAAACATATCGTCTACACTTTGCACGGTTGACTAACAAGCCTGAGAATTCTAGCTCAGCCCCGATCCGATGTTAGAATTCCTGAATATTTTGGTGTCACTTACCAGCCACAGCATCCAGGGGGTCATCAACCCTTAAACGCAACATGAGAGTACTCCAACCAACGTATGCCATTCCCGCAATGATTCCAATAACTAAAGCAGCAGACGGATGGACAGCATTACAGCCTGCACACAGGGATACCTGCGAAACAAAGATATGCACCAATGAGTTAAATACTAACAGCACATTCTTTTCAGGATATAGATCAAACTTCCTAAAATCATTTGATATTCAAGCATGTATGTGAAAATGCTTCCAGCAAGTAAAGAGAGGTGTAGACGAACATATGAACCACGTGAATGGCCTAGCTCAACAGGAGTATCTCCTAGCTCAGTGGTTTGAGTGCTCCATTGATATTTGGGGGTCAACGATTCGAATACCGTCGGAGACTCAGGTAATTACTTTGTCGCACGCTTGCAACATGCTAGACATATTGCCTTTTGGAATGAGATTTCATCTTTCTTTTCTCGACTTATCTCAATGTTAAATTGTAATCTCTAAATTACTTTCAGCCTGTCTTTCTATTAGGGTCCGAGAGAATGTTTATCACTACGAACGGGTTGTCTCGGTGGCCGGGCCGCGAGGGGAGGGGGTGGGGGAGAGAAGAGGGCCAGGGGTTGAAGCGTGCCGCACACTTCCACCTTCCCGGTATCTCAGTTTCCCTCGCTGCGCACCCTGGTAGATTAACAAGAGTTAACGATAAAGGTGTGGGATGTAAGTAACTGATGTGAGGGTAGGGTTACCGGCACAGAATGGAACCAATAGTAGAGAACGATAATCCAGGGTTTTCTTAGTCTTACCATTCCAGTAAGTCCACCATTGATGGTAAAAAGCAAACTCCAGTATTTCTCCGCAAACCCCAAACGCTTGATTATCATGGCAGTCAATGCACCTGCGGCTCCTGAATTAAAAGAAAAACATATCGATTAGTTTCTTGAAATTGGAACAAAAGTTTTAAATACTTCAAAGTTAAGGAAGAAATTTTAATGTATGGTAGAAATAGCTAACCTCCTAAAACAGTGTTCACAATGGCAATCGCCACGATGTCTGCATCGCCAGGACTAGCAATGGCTGCCTGGGAACCTCCATTGAATGCCAGAAAACCAAAGAACAGGATAAACCCTCCAAGAGCTGCTTTCTAAAAAGTACAAAGGAAAACATTTATGCTCATACGCATCTTTATGAGTGTAGATTGGTTTCAAATATTACATTAAAATCTCCAAACGTTGTGAATAATATTAGCCTGATGGCAAAAACGCTACAGTTTTTAGCATGATACGAATAATTGCACAAGGAAAATAGCCAACGTTGGATATATCAATATTCTAACATGGCTTAGCGGCTTTCAGGACAAACTCCCAAAACTGGTGTTGTTTTCTTTTTATTCAAGTCTCGTTGGGAATTAAGAGACAAAAGAAACTTAAAAAAAGTTACAATTTTGACCCGAAAGCTTCGGAGGCATATTAGAATATTATTGATATAGATACCGAACGTTGGTGGCCCATTGAGCTCGATGGAACAAATACGATTGTTTGACGTGGGTTTAAAATCTCAAGAAGCTACAATGAAGAATGTATGGGCTCACTAGTTCTTGTGCCACCCAGAAATTGTGCATATCTCCTTCAATATTACTCTAATTAAAGAGCTCCGAAATCTCACCAACTACCGGCTTGCTTTGAGCGAACAACCAGTTATTAATTTAGTTTGACCTGAATTGCGATTTCGGGGCTTTTAGATCACCAAACAAGGGATTTTGAAGAATAAACTCAGTTAAATGATCTTACTTTCCGTGAGTTCTCGTAACTCAGTGGATAGAGCGCCCGCCCAGTGTTCGGAAGGTCATGGGTCCTATTCCTGTTGGGCACTCAGATTTTTTCTTTGACCTACGCCCGTTGTCATGTTGATCAATTCACGTTTCACATTTAATGACCGAGTTAAAAATTCACCATCTTTAGTCACTTATTAATACCCAACCAATTCCCGCCGTCAATTTTTACAACTTCTGGGATACAAGTCAGATAGAGTTGAGAATCTCAGTTAACCAAGAATACAATACATACCGGTACAGTATGACCCAACATCAACTGAGGGACACCATTAACAAAGCGCCCGATTCTTGGACCAACAGCGATCGCTCCCACTAAAGCGACTACACCTCCAAGGGCATGAACAACCCCACTACCTGCAAAATCCTACCAAAACATAAAGAAGAAAAATTAGCGAGCTCAATGGCATTGCAATAATAATGATTGTTTATTCAACCTTATTGCAGCATACACTGAATTACAAGGCGGGTCAGTAATTAGATACAATACTTCTAAAGTATTCATATTGTAAAGAAAGGGAGCAAGCGCTCTTAAGAAGTGCGGATTAAGTGATAGGCAGCTTTTTCTTGTCTACTGTAGTATCATCAGATCTGCTTTAGAGTATGCGAGCCCCGCCTGGGCTGGCCTCACTCAATACTTAAATGATCATATTGAATCGATTCAAAAGGGGGCGCTAAAAATTATCTTTCCGTCTCTGAGTTATGAGGACGCCCTTAAAGAAATCAGGCTTAATTTTGCTGCGCCAGAGGAGGGAGGATGCGTGCATAACATTTCTAAAGCGAAGTTACTCTTCTTCCGACCTGCTACGAAAGTTAGTGCCGCGTGTTGCATTCACAAGACCGTAGGCGGAAATATCTTTCAAGTGACTTTATTATAATGTGAAGTATATATGAAATAGTTAGACTTCAACACTCATTGCGGAAGATTGCAAATGTTGTTTTAAATCTCAACACTGCATTTCATTTCTATTCTCGCACTGAATCAGGTCAGACGTGATTTGAGAAGTTGACACTTATTCAGTTTTAGACAAAATACATGCGCCATATTATGAAATATAAGTGCTATAATAGCCTCACACGCAGACGTTCTTAGGCTTGCCACGCGTTCCTCCCCACGAACGTCTGCTCAACGGACCGGTCACATCCGTTCACTGGCGGTTAGCCAATCATAGCGCCTCTTCCTATCCGTGGAAAGCTGGACTTTGACCGACTTTCACCGAACACTTCAACACGAGAAAATTTGTGCCGCAAAATATCTAACATTCAGGCTCACATATGTACGAGTCGGACCAGCTAGCAGCTGCAGACGTACAGATTATTTTAGAAGTACCGAAACCATGATCTTGCCTGAACTAAATCAAACAATGGGATATACAACACGCAAAACAGTCAACTGATTCGCACATAAACAGCTACATTTTAATTATGTGGTGCCAGAAGGGACAAAAGGAGCAATAAACCTATTCATCGAACTCGAGAAACATAAGCTTAACCAAATTAAATTGATGGAAGAAACATAAGAACCTCTCTACAGAAACGTGTAGCTTTCTCGAAGTAAAGCTACGGCATCTCCCGGGGTAGGGTACTCAGGATTTCAAGTGACGGGGATGATCAAAGGATTTTTTTGGGTTTGAAATTTTCGATTCCGGGATTTTTTTGGGTACGAAAATTTGGCAAGTATTTTTTTGGGTAGCTTGATTTGAGTAGGAATTTTTTTGGGGTATTAAAAAGAATCAGTAGTACCCTGACTGCGTAGTTCTGCGAATAAAGTACAAACAAACGTGTTTTGCTGTTGGTTAATAGTTAACTATGGAGTCGTTTTACATTGCACATGTTATACAATAGTCTGCATTGCCCCGTGGTGCCCAGCTGTGTACTAGATTTCAACCGCTTCAATTCAGTCAACTGGCTTTACCGTCACAGAAATTCCCTTTTGCTTTAGTGAACTTTTGATTTCTTTCGCTTGTGACTTGGAACCTTAAAGGGCCACAAAATCGGCATGGGATTTTTTTGGGAGTTAATTTTTGGTCCAGGGATTTTTTTGGGTTTTGCTGGAAGCCCAAGGGATTTTTTTGGGTCTTGGCTTTTGGCTCCATTCGATCATCCCCGTCACTTGAAATCCCGAGTACCCCCCTCCCCCCCCCCCCCCCCTGGGCGGCATCTCCGAAGAAAAAACCGGACGTCGCTAAATATGATATGCGTGATAAGAAGCAATATACGCTCTACTTACAAATAGTTCTAATGAAACAACCGGGTCCAGCCCCCCGGGGGGGGGGTACTCGATATATCCCTGGGTGGGGAGGTGCGGCACGGCCCCTCATACCCTGACCCTGTTTAAGACAAATATCGCTGATTTTCCTACCCTGTTTAAGACAGAATTCCGATTTTTGATACCCTGTTTAAGACATAAATTAAAAGTTGCGGTTACAAATTGTGTGGCTTTCTTGTTGTGTAATCAATGGAAATTTAATGTGCCTGGTATGCCAAAGTCAACGGAAGACAATATTAATTTACAAGAGCTTGTAAAAGTTTTGCTGTTTATTACGGTCCAAGAAAAGATATCCCATTTAAGACAAAATTGAAAAACCGACACCCTGATTAAGACAAAAAATGATAAATTCGATACCCTGTTTAAGACAAAAATCCCGAGAAACATACCCTGGCTGGCCGCACGTCCCCATTAAGCCCTTATAAGGGAGTACTCCCCCGGGGTCCAGCCCCACAATATTAAATGCAAGTAAGCAACATTATTTCACGGAAAAATTCTAATTTTCCACATTTTGCCCCTCGAAAGCAAATATCGTGCAATAGAAATGAGCCTAAACAATGCATAAGCACATGGCAAACAGCCTGGGAAACAACAGAGATGTCAACATTAACAGAACAGGATTGCATGGTTCTTTTGAAACAAAGGCTAACCGCCAGTGAAAGGAAGTGGCCTATCCGTTGAGAAGACGTTCGTGGGGAGGAACGCGTGACAAGCCTAAGAACGTCTGCGTAGCAGGCTAGTGCTATGACAGCTTACCTGGTATGTGACAGTCAGGGTCTCGCCTTCTTTAGTATATTCGACACCAGCAGCCAGCCAGCCATTTGGATCCCATGCCCAGTGAGTGACTATTGGATACACAAAACCTGCGAGAGAACAGTAGCACTTTCTTAATTTGAAGTCGGCCAAAACCTGGTACCGCCTTAGGTGTATTTGCAAACTTAGACTAAAGGAATCAAAGGAACAGGCGCATCTTGGAAAGTTTAGCCTAACGTGTTCATGGAAGTTCGTAGTTTATAACCCGTGTCAATCTTGTCCATCCTTAACCATCCTTGATTCGTTATTAACCTCTTACTAAACTAGCTAGCTCGAGCCATACTGGAGAATATTGGTCCGAGGTCGTGGCATTACGGATCGAGCGCAGCGAGGTCCGTGCAAAAACGACCGAGGGCCAATATTCCCCAGCACGGCTCGAGCTAGCTAGGTTGGTAAGTAGTTAATTATATGGCACTCGGGTCATGCTTGCTTGTTTTCTGTTTCCGGTCACTTAAATTCAAAGGGCTTCCACCCTAACGTGTTTTTGATGACGCGAGCAAATTGGAAAGACCAAGCTACAACGAGTTTGAAAACAAATGTATATAAGTAGACTAAAGGTAAATCATGTTGAATATAAACAAGACTTCAAGAACGATTCGAAACGAAATTAGATTTGATAGCTCAGTGTAGGGTGTTGAAATTCGGAATAGGGTGTCTGTCGACCCTGAAATATTTTAACTTATGCATCACAAAATATGGATGAAGAAAAGTCCAATTTTTCTGCTGTGAAAATCATTCAAACTTATACACAGCTGATTAAGAGGCAGCCTTAACAATTCGATGCTTCTTTTCATTCTGGACAATGCTGCGCTGAAAATTGTTGCTAGCTCTTCTCCATTTTGCCTGCGTGTGTTCATAAAAAATTGAACAAAAGGTCAAGCTCCGTCGCAGGTAGGGTATCAATTCTTTCATTTGCCATACCATTATTTTCCAGTTGCAAAATGTGCTCAGTGGTTTAGGTTTATGCAAACCTACATACCACGATGTCTAAACGGAGAGCATATTGAGGGATGAAGAACAAGCTTGTTTCATTACAGTATTAAATACATATTACACTGAACCTTTGTTGTTAATGAAATTTTTTCTCGTTCATGAACATTAAGTTGGAGCAAATGTTTGTTTATTCTCTTAAAAGTTTGTTATTTCCATTACATTGAACCTATACATGGGCCTTAATGAATGTTCTTCTCTATGTAAAACTCCTTATTGATCACGCAAAAATTAAAACGTTTGTTTATTTCTCTTCAATGATTACACATTCATTGTAATGACTGATTTTTTGACACTAATTAATATTTATTTCCTGGTAATGAAGGGCAAAAGGTGTATTACCTTGAAGATCTGGAAACGTCTTATGTAGAAAAATTGAAACAGGCATCGGAGAATGTCCAGGGCCATAGACGATTTTAAAAACAAATAAAAAAAAATTCAAACATAAATAAGAAGAATTAAGACCGCTACTGATATAAACACACCCTCTCTAGTAACTGGAAAATAATGGTATGGCAAATGAAAGAATTGATACCCTACCTGCGACGGAGCTTGACCTTTTGTTCAATTTTTTATGAACACACGCAGGCAAAATGGAGAAGAGCTAGCAACAATTTTCAGCGCAGCATTGTCCAGAATGAAAAGAAGCATCGAATTGTTAAGGCTGCCTCTTAATCAGCTGTGTATAAGTTTGAATGATTTTCACAGCAGAAAAATTGGACTTTTCTTCATCCATATTTTGTGATGCATAAGTTAAAATATTTCAGGGTCGACAGACACCCTATTCCGAATTTCAACACCCTACACTGAGCTATCAAATCTAATTTCGTTTCGAATCGTTCTTGAAGTCTTGTTTATATTCAACATGATTTACCTTTAGTCTACTTATATACATTTGTTTTCAAACTCGTTGTAGCTTGGTCTTTCCAATTTGCTCGCGTCATCAAAAACACGTTAGGGTGGAAGCCCTTTGAATTTAAGTGACCGGAAACAGAAAACAAGCAAGCATGACCCGAGTGCCATATAATTAACTACTTACCAACCTAGCTAGCTCGAGCCGTGCTGGGGAATATTGGCCCTCGGTCGTTTTTGCACGGACCTCGCTGCGCTCGATCCGTAATGCCACGACCTCGGACCAATATTCTCCAGTATGGCTCGAGCTAGCTAGTTTAGTAAGAGGTTAATAACGAATCAAGGATGGTTAAGGATGGACAAGATTGACACGGGTTATAAACTACGAACTTCCATGAACACGTTAGGCTAAACTTTCCAAGATGCGCCTGTTCCTTTGATTCCTTTAGTCTAAGTTTGCAAATACACCTAAGGCGGTACCAGGTTTTGGCCGACTTCAAATTAAGAAAGTGCTACTGTTCTCTCGCAGGTTTTGTGTATCCAATAGTCACTCACTGGGCATGGGATCCAAATGGCTGGCTGGCTGCTGGTGTCGAATATACTAAAGAAGGCGAGACCCTGACTGTCACATACCAGGTAAGCTGTCATAGCACTAGCCTGCTACGCAGACGTTCTTAGGCTTGTCACGCGTTCCTCCCCACGAACGTCTTCTCAACGGATAGGCCACTTCCTTTCACTGGCGGTTAGCCTTTGTTTCAAAAGAACCATGCAATCCTGTTCTGTTAATGTTGACATCTCTGTTGTTTCCCAGGCTGTTTGCCATGTGCTTATGCATTGTTTAGGCTCATTTCTATTGCACGATATTTGCTTTCGAGGGGCAAAATGTGGAAAATTAGAATTTTTCCGTGAAATAATGTTGCTTACTTGCATTTAATATTGTGGGGCTGGACCCCGGGGGAGTACTCCCTTATAAGGGCTTAATGGGGACGTGCGGCCAGCCAGGGTATGTTTCTCGGGATTTTTGTCTTAAACAGGGTATCGAATTTATCATTTTTTGTCTTAATCAGGGTGTCGGTTTTTCAATTTTGTCTTAAATGGGATATCTTTTCTTGGACCGTAATAAACAGCAAAACTTTTACAAGCTCTTGTAAATTAATATTGTCTTCCGTTGACTTTGGCATACCAGGCACATTAAATTTCCATTGATTACACAACAAGAAAGCCACACAATTTGTAACCGCAACTTTTAATTTATGTCTTAAACAGGGTATCAAAAATCGGAATTCTGTCTTAAACAGGGTAGGAAAATCAGCGATATTTGTCTTAAACAGGGTCAGGGTATGAGGGGCCGTGCCGCACCTCCCCACCCAGGGATATATCGAGTACCCCCCCCCCGGGGGGCTGGACCCGGTTGTTTCATTAGAACTATTTGTAAGTAGAGCGTATATTGCTTCTTATCACGCATATCATATTTAGCGACGTCCGGTTTTTCTTCGGAGATGCCGCCCAGGGGGGGGGGGGGGGGGAGGGGGGTACTCGGGATTTCAAGTGACGGGGATGATCGAATGGAGCCAAAAGCCAAGACCCAAAAAATCCCTTGGGCTTCCAGCAAAACCCAAAAAAATCCCTGGACCAAAAATTAACTCCCAAAAAAATCCCATGCCGATTTTGTGGCCCTTTAAGGTTCCAAGTCACAAGCGAAAGAAATCAAAAGTTCACTAAAGCAAAAGGGAATTTCTGTGACGGTAAAGCCAGTTGACTGAATTGAAGCGGTTGAAATCTAGTACACAGCTGGGCACCACGGGGCAATGCAGACTATTGTATAACATGTGCAATGTAAAACGACTCCATAGTTAACTATTAACCAACAGCAAAACACGTTTGTTTGTACTTTATTCGCAGAACTACGCAGTCAGGGTACTACTGATTCTTTTTAATACCCCAAAAAAATTCCTACTCAAATCAAGCTACCCAAAAAAATACTTGCCAAATTTTCGTACCCAAAAAAATCCCGGAATCGAAAATTTCAAACCCAAAAAAATCCTTTGATCATCCCCGTCACTTGAAATCCTGAGTACCCTACCCCGGGAGATGCCGTAGCTTTACTTCGAGAAAGCTACACGTTTCTGTAGAGAGGTTCTTATGTTTCTTCCATCAATTTAATTTGGTTAAGCTTATGTTTCTCGAGTTCGATGAATAGGTTTATTGCTCCTTTTGTCCCTTCTGGCACCACATAATTAAAATGTAGCTGTTTATGTGCGAATCAGTTGACTGTTTTGCGTGTTGTATATCCCATTGTTTGATTTAGTTCAGGCAAGATCATGGTTTCGGTACTTCTAAAATAATCTGTACGTCTGCAGCTGCTAGCTGGTCCGACTCGTACATATGTGAGCCTGAATGTTAGATATTTTGCGGCACAAATTTTCTCGTGTTGAAGTGTTCGGTGAAAGTCGGTCAAAGTCCAGCTTTCCACGGATAGGAAGAGGCGCTATGATTGGCTAACCGCCAGTGAACGGATGTGACCGGTCCGTTGAGCAGACGTTCGTGGGGAGGAACGCGTGGCAAGCCTAAGAACGTCTGCGTGTGAGGCTATTATAGCACTTATATTTCATAATATGGCGCATGTATTTTGTCTAAAACTGAATAAGTGTCAACTTCTCAAATCACGTCTGACCTGATTCAGTGCGAGAATAGAAATGAAATGCAGTGTTGAGATTTAAAACAACATTTGCAATCTTCCGCAATGAGTGTTGAAGTCTAACTATTTCATATATACTTCACATTATAATAAAGTCACTTGAAAGATATTTCCGCCTACGGTCTTGTGAATGCAACACGCGGCACTAACTTTCGTAGCAGGTCGGAAGAAGAGTAACTTCGCTTTAGAAATGTTATGCACGCATCCTCCCTCCTCTGGCGCAGCAAAATTAAGCCTGATTTCTTTAAGGGCGTCCTCATAACTCAGAGACGGAAAGATAATTTTTAGCGCCCCCTTTTGAATCGATTCAATATGATCATTTAAGTATTGAGTGAGGCCAGCCCAGGCGGGGCTCGCATACTCTAAAGCAGATCTGATGATACTACAGTAGACAAGAAAAAGCTGCCTATCACTTAATCCGCACTTCTTAAGAGCGCTTGCTCCCTTTCTTTACAATATGAATACTTTAGAAGTATTGTATCTAATTACTGACCCGCCTTGTAATTCAGTGTATGCTGCAATAAGGTTGAATAAACAATCATTATTATTGCAATGCCATTGAGCTCGCTAATTTTTCTTCTTTATGTTTTGGTAGGATTTTGCAGGTAGTGGGGTTGTTCATGCCCTTGGAGGTGTAGTCGCTTTAGTGGGAGCGATCGCTGTTGGTCCAAGAATCGGGCGCTTTGTTAATGGTGTCCCTCAGTTGATGTTGGGTCATACTGTACCGGTATGTATTGTATTCTTGGTTAACTGAGATTCTCAACTCTATCTGACTTGTATCCCAGAAGTTGTAAAAATTGACGGCGGGAATTGGTTGGGTATTAATAAGTGACTAAAGATGGTGAATTTTTAACTCGGTCATTAAATGTGAAACGTGAATTGATCAACATGACAACGGGCGTAGGTCAAAGAAAAAATCTGAGTGCCCAACAGGAATAGGACCCATGACCTTCCGAACACTGGGCGGGCGCTCTATCCACTGAGTTACGAGAACTCACGGAAAGTAAGATCATTTAACTGAGTTTATTCTTCAAAATCCCTTGTTTGGTGATCTAAAAGCCCCGAAATCGCAATTCAGGTCAAACTAAATTAATAACTGGTTGTTCGCTCAAAGCAAGCCGGTAGTTGGTGAGATTTCGGAGCTCTTTAATTAGAGTAATATTGAAGGAGATATGCACAATTTCTGGGTGGCACAAGAACTAGTGAGCCCATACATTCTTCATTGTAGCTTCTTGAGATTTTAAACCCACGTCAAACAATCGTATTTGTTCCATCGAGCTCAATGGGCCACCAACGTTCGGTATCTATATCAATAATATTCTAATATGCCTCCGAAGCTTTCGGGTCAAAATTGTAACTTTTTTTAAGTTTCTTTTGTCTCTTAATTCCCAACGAGACTTGAATAAAAAGAAAACAACACCAGTTTTGGGAGTTTGTCCTGAAAGCCGCTAAGCCATGTTAGAATATTGATATATCCAACGTTGGCTATTTTCCTTGTGCAATTATTCGTATCATGCTAAAAACTGTAGCGTTTTTGCCATCAGGCTAATATTATTCACAACGTTTGGAGATTTTAATGTAATATTTGAAACCAATCTACACTCATAAAGATGCGTATGAGCATAAATGTTTTCCTTTGTACTTTTTAGAAAGCAGCTCTTGGAGGGTTTATCCTGTTCTTTGGTTTTCTGGCATTCAATGGAGGTTCCCAGGCAGCCATTGCTAGTCCTGGCGATGCAGACATCGTGGCGATTGCCATTGTGAACACTGTTTTAGGAGGTTAGCTATTTCTACCATACATTAAAATTTCTTCCTTAACTTTGAAGTATTTAAAACTTTTGTTCCAATTTCAAGAAACTAATCGATATGTTTTTCTTTTAATTCAGGAGCCGCAGGTGCATTGACTGCCATGATAATCAAGCGTTTGGGGTTTGCGGAGAAATACTGGAGTTTGCTTTTTACCATCAATGGTGGACTTACTGGAATGGTAAGACTAAGAAAACCCTGGATTATCGTTCTCTACTATTGGTTCCATTCTGTGCCGGTAACCCTACCCTCACATCAGTTACTTACATCCCACACCTTTATCGTTAACTCTTGTTAATCTACCAGGGTGCGCAGCGAGGGAAACTGAGATACCGGGAAGGTGGAAGTGTGCGGCACGCTTCAACCCCTGGCCCTCTTCTCTCCCCCACCCCCTCCCCTCGCGGCCCGGCCACCGAGACAACCCGTTCGTAGTGATAAACATTCTCTCGGACCCTAATAGAAAGACAGGCTGAAAGTAATTTAGAGATTACAATTTAACATTGAGATAAGTCGAGAAAAGAAAGATGAAATCTCATTCCAAAAGGCAATATGTCTAGCATGTTGCAAGCGTGCGACAAAGTAATTACCTGAGTCTCCGACGGTATTCGAATCGTTGACCCCCAAATATCAATGGAGCACTCAAACCACTGAGCTAGGAGATACTCCTGTTGAGCTAGGCCATTCACGTGGTTCATATGTTCGTCTACACCTCTCTTTACTTGCTGGAAGCATTTTCACATACATGCTTGAATATCAAATGATTTTAGGAAGTTTGATCTATATCCTGAAAAGAATGTGCTGTTAGTATTTAACTCATTGGTGCATATCTTTGTTTCGCAGGTATCCCTGTGTGCAGGCTGTAATGCTGTCCATCCGTCTGCTGCTTTAGTTATTGGAATCATTGCGGGAATGGCATACGTTGGTTGGAGTACTCTCATGTTGCGTTTAAGGGTTGATGACCCCCTGGATGCTGTGGCTGGTAAGTGACACCAAAATATTCAGGAATTCTAACATCGGATCGGGGCTGAGCTAGAATTCTCAGGCTTGTTAGTCAACCGTGCAAAGTGTAGACGATATGTTTTAGTGGCTGACACATGTGTTAGCTGACATTGGTTAATTTGTGGTATTGTTTTTCTCTGCAGTTCATTTCGGTGGTGGTATCTGGGGAGTGCTGGCGGCTCCAATATTCAACAAGGATACTGGAATATTTTATTCCGGTAACGACCATTCATTCCGTTTGTTTGGATGGAACCTGCTGGGAGTGCTTGTTATCATTGCCTGGTCTGCCGTACTGGCTTCTATCCTCTTTATTACCTTGCGCCTTACTAAACTGCTCCGCGTCAGTGAAGAAATCGAGTTGAAAGGTGAGAAGCCCGGTTGAATGGACACGATTTCTTAGCATCATCACCAGAGACACGGGTCGGTTACGCACCACCAATCAATGACACATTTGTCACAGGTGTTAGCACCAAGTCTGTTTTTTTTCTTGACGCCGACTTTTCAACATCTTAGTCTATGTATTAGCTACATCCAAAAATTCCTAAATCTATCTCACACTATGCCAGGTTATAACAAAGATGATTGTGGTCTATCGGAAACCATCCACTCTTGTTACCTTCCAATTCACAGTGAAGGGTCCAGTTCATAGCTCAAACACGACTCAAATTGGATCGCGTCGCCGAGCATGAACAAGCTTAAAAAAAAAGCTCTATCACTAATTTAAAGGAACTATGCAACGGTGTTTTTGGGTTAATTTGACCATCGACACAATTACCTTTAAATTGAAGGAAACCTGAAAACAATACTTTAGAAAGACTGGAAAACACTAACGAGATAATAATAAACCATAAGGGAACAAGGATGGTTAAGGATGGAGAAGATTGACACGGATTACAAACAACAAAATTGAAAAAATTAGGCTAAACTTTTCAAACTGTTTAACTGTGACGCAGCTCCTTTATATAACTTTGATTAATATGCCCTGAATCATCTAAGTTTGTCTGTAGATATCAGAATAACATCAACTGAGTCCCTACCATCTTCCTTCCTTTCATTCCATCATTTGATTTGTTCCTCTTTTGTGTTCTCCACATCATCTCATCTCATCGCAAAACTTACCTCTAACTGGCTTATCATACGATTGATCTTTTTTCAAAATAAAATCCTTTGATTAATAATAAAAAAGATCCTTTGATTAATATACCCAGTCAGTTGTCTGTGGATATCAGAGTAACATCGAAGTCCCTACCGTCTTTCATCCCAACATGTTTGATTTGTTCCTCTCTGTGTTCTCCACATCATCTTATCTCATCGCAAACTTACTATAACTGGCTTATCGTATGATTGATCTTTTTTTGAAAAAAATAACATTGACGTGAGATTCCTCATTATCCTAGGTCTTGACATCCCTAAACACGGTGAGCCCGCGTACCCACTGGCCAGTTACGGAGATGGTTGGGGATCTTGCGAGTCCCCGACAGCACAGAAACAGAACTTACCCTTCACCACCCAGTTAAATATTGTTGGTCCAACCCACAACGGCCACAATCCTGCCCCAGTCAAGATCGTTGCACCTGTTCAAGAAAAGGGCATCTCTAATAATGGTCTCGGGATCAGTGACGGTCACCCGACCATAGACACAGCTTTTTGAATAATACCTTTTACATAAACATGCCAAACTGCGTATTTGACTTTAGGTTAGAACTGTTCTCGAGAAAGACTATGCCACTTTGACAATGTATCTTTCGTGCTTCAGCTGTGAAAATTGCACTTGAGTCAGTATTTTGTACATATCTAGTAAACCGAGTGAAAAAAATTGTGCACTTTGGCTAAAATCATGAAAATGTGTAGAAAGATGCATATTTGTGAGGTAAAGGGATCTGGATATGAAAATAAAATCAAGTTTGGCGTGTTATGACGTTTTAAAAAGATGGCCGCCATTTTGAACCGAAAGTAGAATTTATTTTTAAAGTCAGCACTTGTTTAATATAACTTTTCTGCCCTTTCAAGACTTAATTATTAATTATATAGGTTTTAATTATTGTTGTCTTTGAAAGAAGAATTTTGATGCTTTTTCAAAATGGTCACCATTTTGTACCGAAGTGAAAAGTATTTAGAGCCCAAGAGCGCAAGGGGTTCAAAGAATTGTTTGTTCTATTGAAAATCGCTACAAAAAGCATAACCAGGTTTAAAATAATTAAAAAAACATGAAGCACTTACAGAACAAAAGGAATTAACCTTTAATTTCCATGTAGTGGTCTCAACTAAAATAAAGTTGGCTTAGTTAACCAGCTCCAAGTCTGCTTCCCCTATAAATGTAGTATACGAAAATTGGTTTTATAGAATATTGTTCGAATTGACTCTTCTCTTCACCTTGAGGTTTACAGTACACAACTGGGTGTGATTTGTACAATCATTCTTTTCATGAAAACATGACACGAGTCTGAGGCGTTAAGTAGATAACTAACTACTATTGACACAATCAGTGATCCGCTTGTACCACAATCAGTAATCCGCTTGGATCACACCAAGTTACTTGGAAGGTTGCATCAATACGGCATTACTGGCATACTTCACGACTGGTTCCGTTCATTCCTACAGGGACGCAAGCAACAGGTTACAGTTCTAGGAGCCACTTCCCGTGAACTGCCGGTTACATCCGGGGTACCTCAAGGATCCCTACTAGGGCCGATATTGTTTCTGTTATTTGTGGATGATCTACCAAATACTGTTAAGACATCGAGAGTTGCCTGTTATGCCGATGATACCAAGATTTTCAAGAGCATCGATTCCATCACAGACTGCAATGCCTTGCAATCAGATCTTAACGATCTTGTCAGCTGGTCCGAATCATCGATATCTGGGCTCATATTTAATCAGTCCAAGTGTAAATACCAGTGTATCACCCGCAAAAAATCACCTGTACAGCCCACCTATAACATCAACGAAACGCCTTTGGAATCCTGCGACACAGAGAAAGACCTTGGTGTGTGGGTGTCAAGCAACCTTACCTCGGACAAGCAAGTGACTGAACAGTGTGCGAAAGCCAACAAACTCCTTGGCTTTGTGCGCCGAGCTTCTAGGTACATCCAAAGCACCCTAACGCGTCGTACACTTTATCTTTCTATCGTCCGG